>CABFWO010004182.1:17669-36074 GCA_902155825.1 Timema genevievae | reverse complement strand
ATATACACTCTTTAAATATTAATTTTAATCAAAATGGTTGGATCTATTTGTAAAAAAATTAATGTTTTAAAAAATAAGTCTTGAGTAAGCAACCCTTAATCAAATTTCTACTTCCAAAACCAGTATTCCTCCGGTGCTATTTTTATTTAAAACACTCTCAATATACCCATTTATAACCGAATAATAGTTAGAGCCATTTTTTTAAAAAAACGTGTATTTTTTAATCACCCTCAAAGGAAATTGTACTCAAAAACAGATCTACAGTGCAATTAGCCATGACAAATACTCCCAAAATACCAAAATACAATTAGACAGTATTATTTGTCTTATCACACAATTCTCAGATATATATGTTAAACAAACTCACTACAGACATTTGCAAAAAATTTTGAGTGTTCAAAAATTTCCCTTCAGTAAACTAACCTTCAACGAATTTTCGCCCAAAACTAATGATACAGTGCTATTGGTCATGTAAACAAATCTTAGTTACATGCATTTTAATCAAAATCTTTAAAGCCATTTTCGAAAGATTTTTAAATTTTTAAAAAATTATCCAATATTGTAAACTACCCTTAATTTTAGGCTAAGGTCAAAATTGAAAAAAGTCCTGAAGTATAGCACTATAAAATCTAAATATCAAGTTTGAACCAAATCCATCTAACGGTTTAGGATCCGTGGTCGGGGCGGACAGTTGACAAACTGACATGGGGACAGACAGAATATTAAATCAAATTTTTGGGTTCGGGTTCATATAAAACGTAAGGATTCATCCAAATCTGAAAAGTGATTTTTTCACGATTACAATAATATTTTCTCTTGGTACCAGAGAATAAAAATACATAAATGTGAAAAAATGCTAATGTTTGATAATTTTAAATTTAAAATACAATATATACTTTGTTAACTTTTAACTAATACTATTTTAGAGAATATTTGAGAGATAACAATCCTAGTCTTACATAATTCCAATATAAGAATTAATAGTTTATTTTGGTTTTCTAAAAACTATCAAAATTTCAGGTTCATTTTGCCAAAGATGAGGTAAGATTTCTGATCCCAGCTGGTTCTATTGAGGTTTATTTTATTTTTATGAACACATTTTTATTTTTATGAACACATCCTCTCTACAAGAAAATAGGTGAACATTTTCTCAAATATAGCTAATTAGATTAATTAATATTCTACTAGCCCAAATGGATAGTAAGTCTTAATGAAAAAATTAGTAAAATACCACAAATTTAATTTATTTAAATATTTATCATTATTGCCTAGTCTCTAATTTTTATCAAAGTTTTAACTTTTAATAGCTACTATAATTATTTATTGGAATGTTAGAGAATTCAATAGCTGTGTCTTTCCTTAAGTCAGTTGGTAGCTAGATATATTTGTAGATTAAACAAAAGGTGATTTAGTACTGTGTTTCACAAAGTATCTTTTATCCGTTTTCTCGCTACTCTATATTCTCATCCCTCGTTCTCTTGGTCAGATACCACCCGATCTACAAGGTAAACACCTGGAAGCTTTGTTTGTGAATGTATTAATTAAGTTGCAAGACTCACCCCTCCCCCAAACCTCTCATTAAACACGAACGTCTGCCGTTCAAATACTTCGTTGTGGTGGAACAGTTACAGCTCAGACCTTCCCCTGAGTAAATATAGAGCGCCAAAGAAGGGGGGGTCCAAATTTTAGGATAAAATTGTTTACTGTTGATGTATGCATTGTAAATTGGCGTCTGTACAACAGTTTCTTAGATATGGAGGTTACAGCTGGAGGTTACATGCCTGCTATGTAATCTACACGTTAATACCACTTGTTGTCTGCAGTGTAATACGAGTTGATTTGAAGTATCCTAATGATGAACGTGGGTTATTTCTATTTTAAGTTTTCCGAATATAATCCGCTTTCAGTTTGTTTGCAGCATTTCATTCGTATGAGTTAAATAAGCCGCAAATATGTTGTACACCTTTTATCAGTATCCATTCGTGCTATCAATATATTTGCACCAAATACGGTAGGAATGAAGAAGTAGGATTTATAGGAGACGAAACAACACTTTCACTTGGGTAAAGGTTGTGAAACCAATAAAGGGAACGGGGAGGGGGGTAAGAATACCTCAAATTCCGACCACTCCATCACCGGTAAATCAGACAAGATGAAACTGACGTCCATGTGCGCATTCAAACTGGTTCAGATAAGCTGAAATTAACTGGGTATAATTTCAGCAACTTACTCTTTGATTGGTGATTTTTTTAAATAACTAAACAAGTAATATATCTATGTAAAAACCTTTTTAAACCAAGAGAGAATATATTTAGTGAATACAACCAAACTTCTCTTTGATCTGAGAGAATACTTTGCATTTAGTAATTTATGTTTGTTATTTAATTATCTGTATTTTATATAAAATCCATGCGGTGATTGTATTGCAGGGCCACTTATTTCACTTCCCGATACCCTGGACAGTTAAGATTCTATATGGATGCAAAATTAGAGAAAATTCCAAACTTAAAATTTCAAGGTGGCAGAAACAATATGGTGGACAAAAGTACAAATTGGATCCAAGATAAATGAAGTTTTCAATGGAGCATGGCTTCTTTATAAAAAATCTGAAAATTAATAATCCAAAATAAAGGACAAAATGTACAAATTGGGTCTGATTTCAATGAACTAGATGGCCAAAAATTTTCTAATTTAATACAAAATATTAAATTCTCACTGTAATATAAAACATACATTTTTAATATTTTCCGATAAAATTACTACCCTAAGCCATATTTTACGAAACTTAAACCCATGAGTTTTCTAAAACTTGGTGTCTAGTAAAATATTTTATCCAAAAATGGATTAAGATACTTGGAAATGTGGGAAGTTACATAATAATTATTTATACTTCCCGTTTTCATCACACGACATTGTTAGGATAGTAAAATCTTGAAAATTATGGTGGGAAGGACATGCAACATAAATGGGAGAATCTAGAACCATGCTACCTACTGGTAAACCGAATGGGAAGAGACCATTGGGAAGACCTAGACGCAGACGAGAGGATTACAGTAAACTGGGTGTAATGAGGTGAATTGGATATGATTAGCTTCAGATAGGGATAGGTGCGATACTTTTGTAAGTTTGGCAATTAACTTTCATGTTCCTAGTGGTATAGAGTAAGTAAGTAAAACCTCCTGCTACCGATAGTACCAGAAAAAACTTAAAATAAATTAACAGCAAAAACAAATACTATCTCATGAGGGGATGAGGAAACAGACCTACTACTAAACTTAAAACTAGCGCCTAGCAGCGACGA
The DNA here is from genome assembly GCA_902155825.1 of Timema genevievae. Taxonomy (NCBI): domain Eukaryota; kingdom Metazoa; phylum Arthropoda; class Insecta; order Phasmatodea; family Timematidae; genus Timema; species Timema genevievae. The sequence goes on along the minus strand of CABFWO010004182.1, from coordinate 32,773 downwards.
AGCAATTAAAATAATACATTTTTGGTGACATTTCAGTGAACCGTTATGATATTTGGAAAACCATGATGCTCAATTTTCAATATGTTTTTGTAACAAAATCGACTATTTAATTTATTTTCTTTAGTTAATATTTGATATTAATTTTTCCAACGTGTTACCGTAAAAATGTATATTACTTCTTTTCACTTATCTTATGATCGTACTTATATCTTGGTCATCTATATACATAGACTGAAACTACTTTTTATTAGTTTGTTTTGCCTTGCGGTTGCGGTTATCATTAAGGTTATTTTAAGTAGCTAACATTTGTTTAAAGCTAACACGCCTCGGTGGCGTAGTTGGCTAACGCGCCAGTCGTGTTAACCCAGACCACCGAGGACGGGGAGATCGAGGTTCGAATCTCGGTCAGGTGAACTGGGGGTGGTTTTCCTAAATGGTTTCCCACTCTCCCTCCATGCAAATGCGGATTCACTTCCTCTAAATTCAACCTTCCCAATTCCTAATCCATTAGTGTAATTAGTATTTAAGCGTGTAACCCAAACGGGTAGTAAGACGCGGTGCTAAATAATAATAATAATAATGTTTAAAGCTGACTGAGCTAGGAATTTATGTATGGTTACAAATTGTATTGAAACATATTTTATCTTCTTTTTACCCTAAAGATTAAAGTCCAGTCAGGGATTAATATGTTTGAAATTCATACCGATTAATCCAGCTTGAATAACAACAAATACTTGAGCATAAAATGTTTGCATCAATCTACCCTTTAAAAATTAAGCGTCCTTCAGTGAAATTTTTTCATACATTCAGATTACCTAACAGAAACATGGACACAAATCACTCTACCTCTTTTTTTTCAAATAAAACTAAGAACATCAAGGAATATACTTAGCGCACAATAGGAAATTGTCCCCGTCAGAGAAACCCCTAGTGTTTTTTTAAAAACATTATGTAGTAATATGGCACAGAATATGAATTAACAACTATTTGTTCAAAAAGTTAATGAGGATGTCAAACTATATGATCAGTGGTTCCCAAACTGAGGGTTGTGAAACATTTAGTAAGTAACATTAAAAAGTAATCTACGTATTGAATATATTTCTTTTTTTCAACCTCTTTTACAAATTAAGATAATTTTTCTTGTGGTACTGGGATCATTCACCTACCAGTTGTAATAATTCATCTATCATGTGATCAGCCAAATGTAAGTCTACAGTAGCCCCATGGCTTCTTTGGTGCTGACTGACAGCTGACGGCTTTGAAAAGTTACCAGACCAAATTATGTATCCCTATGCCAAACCATATGATCTGCAAAAACATGTATTTAGCAGATGTCACTTCTGACAGTCAAAATGTAGGTAGGTATATACCTAAATGTTGACTGTCAGAAGTCAGCTGTGAGCTGTCAGTCAGCACCAAAGAAGCCATGGGGCTACTGTACTTGTATGAGTGCACGTGTTTTATTTTAAAGCTCGCAAGCCTCGGATTAACCCCCCAATTCTCCCCTCCACTCTCTCCATCCCTCTGCTACCATTGCGGCCACGTGCGCAACCATCGAGTTTTCAACTCTTACTCGACTCTCATAAAAACTAAACAACGTTGTCGACTTGAAGTGGAAAGTAATTTTCTGTGTGCTCCGTCAAACATCAAACCTAATATTCAAGAAGTGAGGAAATCAAAACAATGCCAACCATCACATTAATATTCTTTTTTTGAAACCATTATGTTGCCATTGTAATGAACAATGATCTTTGTATAAAATATAGAAATGAAAAGAAAAAACATTTTTAAAGATTTTTTACAACATTATAATAAATGGGGGGGNAATATACCTTTTGAAAAAAAATGAAAACCCACCTTTTCTCTTGTCTTATACACCCCTCAGGGGGTGTAAAAGAGAGAAAAATTAAAAAAAGGGGGGGGGGGGGGGCGGTGGTAGGTGTGGTGTGGTGTGGTGTGTGCGGAAATTTGATGATATAACAAGAATGCGTTAGTTGAATAAGGTTGGTAACCATCCTGGATTCTTACTAGCATCAAAATAATCATAATATCGTAGATTACAAAACCACATTTCCTAGCTCTTAAACTCCTGTAAATGAAAGTTCTGACATTAAGTCGGGGATGTAGAACGCGCAAGTTAAGGGCAATGCTTTAAACAATTTTTATAACAAAATAATCTTTCGGTTTAAATATATCAAATATTGCAGAAACCTAAAGTCTAATTTTCATCACACGGTAATATGAACACAGAATAAGTAATAAAGCAATGAGAGGAATTGTAACCGAAAGGGGTTAGAACTATGACAGCCCCAATATCGGAAAACTTAGATTAAATTAATCTGATATTTATTCAACATGCCTACAGATATGAGTCTTATATTTATTATTTTTAAAGAATAGTAAACCCTTTAAGTAGGCTTACTAGAGGAATGTGACAGTTAAGAAGAACATTTCTTATGAGGTAAATATTTTTATTACTGTCTATAACCAAAATATATTATTTCTATTTCTTATAAAATGTTGCCCTCGGGTAAAAAGTCATATCTCGTTATTTATCTTGTCTATTGAAGGGAAGATTAGGAATGAATCTTGACAGGTGTTCTGAAGTGTGTTTTTTATTTCATATATTTTTATCACTCTCCCTCCACGAATATACGAGTACATTTTATTAATATTCTACCATTCTCATTTCTAGCCGATTTGGGTAAATATACGGGTAGCCTAATAGGTGTTAAGACACTAAATGACTGAACTGTAAACATAAAATTTAAATTAAAAACTGACTAGTAGTAAACAAATTTTACTTTCCAGAGTAATGCTTTATTTAAATTCAGAAATAAATTATTTTGTAGCTTATGTTAAATTAACTCTTCGTACTTGCACATTTTAACCAAAAAAAACTAGGGCCAGTTGAAAAATAAAACTCATTCCAGCTCACACAATCATTTATAAACAATTAATCATTATAGAAATGAGCACATCAACGAAGTAATTAATCAAATTATACTGCAATCCATTGACGTCATAATTAAAAATGAATTATTTTTAAATAATCGTATTTTTCCATACATCTCAGAGTGGAGCTATAGTTTAACATTTAATAACCCTTTATCATTTATTATTTACGATCTTTTTTTATCGCCTGTCATTACTTACCGGGAGGATAATGACATACAGGTTCGGGTGCCTTATGTGCTCTGTTGGCACAGAACGTTGCCCAGGGTACACCATAAGAGGTGGTCTACACGCCGTATCCTTTGTGAAGCCTGTGTGAGCTCTAACATAACCTTAACCAATTAACAAAACATTGGTAACCGTTGAAATGATTCCCCCTAATGGAAAAATACCTACGGTAGTAGTCGGGAATTGAACCCAGGATCCCCAGGCTTGTAATCAGCTTCACTGACCACTACACCACGGGGCCAGCTATTATCAAAATAATTTAATTTCGTACAAGCAATATACTATTTGTAATATATAAAATTACATACACTTCTTTCAAAATAAAAAAATTGATTTAACAGCTAGGCCTTTTCGTACAACAGCAAGAAAATATATTAAGGTCAGAAACGGACCTAGTTCACACCGGTCTGAGCTCAGATCATGTCAGAATTTAAACATTTAACAGAATTAAATTTCAAGCCTCTTACACCTGAATTCTTTATTAATTCAACATTGAGGTTAAAAGATCTCTTGTCGGTAAGAACTCTCAAAAGAATCACTCTTTTTTTCTCTAAGGTAATTTAATCTTATAATAAACTTACAGAAGAACATGGCAGTGCACGTGGTGACCCTGGGAACGCTTTTTATTTGCTTCACCCCAAAATAATGGTTTTAATTTTTATTTCTTCCAAACGAGTTTTTAATTAAATTTTAAAAATCAGATCCAAATGTTAAGATTATTTTTTTGAGTTACACATGTTCTTGTACAGTGGCTACTGGATGATAGTTTTAAGATTTCAGACCTCTTCGTGCGGAAGGTATTGCGCAACCCTCAAAAGAGACAGACATATACACAAACTTTTTCTTTTATTAATCAATATATATACCTATATATATTCTATATAAGATAGATAATTTTGAATAATTTCAATAATAATGAATCAAAGCTACGATGAAATCAAAACTTCAGGGGTTGTTGGTTTTTTGATGTTGATGATGTTTTTAAACTATCGTTTATTTCAATATAATATTACAAAAAAATCTAAATAGGCTAAAAATTATACATTTTTATGTTTGCAGTTTTACCAACAACAAAAAAGGAGAAATTTTTTACCCAGTCCCAGCACCCACTACTTAAATCTGTTCAAAATACTTTTCAATATCAGTTTAATACTATAGGCTTATGCATACAAGGTAATCATAGACATAATTACGGATATATTGTTATTTTATGAGCACTAAACCTTAAACAAAATCAAACAAATATTGAACTTTCTCAGTCATATGCCTAATGTGTGGTATAGTGAAACGTAAGTAAATTTGTCTTCTGTAAGAATGTTTGGTTTTTATTTAAATTGAATCTATATACAAATTTACCTGATCAATTGTCAAAAGTTCATTTCGGAGGCCGCATGGTCTAAGAAGTCACTCTCGCATTAGACTAGAACTGCCAAGATTGAGGTTCGAATCTCTATCAGGTGTACTGAGGGTGATATTTCCTGAATGGCTTTCCACACAAATGTGGGTCAAAATCCTCTAAATTCAACCTTTATAATCCCTAACACATAGTGTAATTAGTATATAGGCATACAACTCAAACGGTTTGCAAGAAGCGGTGATATCAAAAAAACTTGTGAAAGGCGGACATAGTTTTTCCCACTTATATATAACACTTAATTTAATATGTTAAAAAAACAAAAACCAATAAAGCTTTGATAGTTAAATTTTGTTGTATTACAAATATTTATTCCACATCAAACAGAAAAAATGAGTGATAGGCTAAGATAATAATTTGGTAAGTATATTATAACAAACTCTGTTGCATTTATGGACAAATATACGTGGAAAATATAACAAATAAGTTTACACATGCGAATGGTGAAATTTTGAGGCACCATCCCAAAACATTGTATACAATTAAGATATTAAATAGGAATTTCCTTGAAACTATCGTAAAATTGGAAGAAATAAATTCTATACATTTAAGTAGTCCTATATTAGAGAAGTGAGATCCGGGTATGAATGATCATAATAGCGGAAATCTTAGTTATTTGAATCGTTTTCGAATAAATTGATAAATTATGCATGTGCACAGGATCCAAACCAGGACCCTATGTTCTTCCCACTGAGCTATCCAGGAATCATACCACGCTCAGGATAATTCTTCTCTCATATTTTAAGGCAGAGCCAATGATAACTCTTAGTAAACTATGATATCCACACTTACATCACAGACTTGACCTTAAACTATGAGTGAAGAACGACCCTGAGCATGGGATAGGCCTTGGATATCTCAGTAGTAGAGGATTGGCTCATTTACCGTGTCCAGGTGTCATTTTTCAATCTATTCGAATTGAATAAAATTTATATAGGCGAGTTTATTTAAATTAGATACATTTTAATATTTTGTTTGAGAAAACATATCTTATGGCATGTTTATTTATTATCAATAATTTTGGATGCTTTTATACTTAATTGGATAGTAGATAACTATGCTGGACACATTTAGACTAGTTTTTGTGCCCACGCCATCATTAGGAAAAGTAAAAATGTTGTCGAGATGCGTTAGCCTTCACCAAACGCATGTAAATGATAGGAAAACAGTAGTTAAATTATTTAAAAATCACCTATATTATTCTTTTCATTTGTATTGAATAGTTTGATTCTCTATTTGATACGTATAGAAATATAGGTAGTGTAATAATTAAACCAAGTATTCTTCCGCACATAATTACGTGATTCGTTCAACAAAGTGTAACTAACGTCTGAACATAAGAAGTAGGGGTGAGGAGGATAACTAAGAGGAAGTGAATTCTCATTATCGTAATGTGAGGATGATAAAATCATAGTTAGCATCAAATATTATGTGAAATTATATTTAAAATATCTGGTAGGGATTAGAGCCGTGAATTGCCCTTATTTAAGAGTTGCGAAAAATAAAATTAAATACTAGTAGCTTCCATAAATACGCCAACAAAACTTTAATATAGAACATTATGTCAAGTGTAATATATTTTTATGTTAAATTTTAAATTGTTTACATCGGGATTATATGATGTAATATTTTATGTAATTTGCGTTAAGGTCCTAAATAAAAAATAATTTCATTGTATTTGACATTATTATTTTTCTGCACTTACTCAACCATCTGATTGTGTATCAACATACGATTTAACCTAAATGTATTCCATTTCAAACACATCACTCAACCCCTGGCCGTTAATCTATCAATGTGGAAGGAGGAAAAACCCAAATTAACTAATAATATATTTTTTGACAATGTCGGGGAAAAGAAACCAAGACCCTTAACTCAAATGGAAAACACACTACCAACTGAAAGTGTCAACTCAACCGAGTCAAACACCAATTTATACGAATCACTTTTTTTTTGCTCTGCGCTGCATTAACGCACATCACAAAATGTTGAGAGAGGCTCTTCTTCCTTGCATAAAGAACTAAACATGTATGAATGTCAACGAAGTGTCTCAAAATGATTTAAACTCGGAAACTGGGAAAAGGCACCCAATTTTGATGTCTTATGTCTCTCTGCTCCTTTCTACACGAACACTTCTCCATTCCTTCCAGGTTTTCAGCTTGTTTCTAGAAAGACGGAGTTAACCCACCTCCATTCCCCCCTCCCCCAACAGGGGGAGCCAGTGTGATGCGACTGAATGGCTGCAAACACAGTTCAGTAAAATCAAACCAAACGGAAATACCCAAAGGAATGTTCGGATTGATTTTTCTTTACGGTAGTGAATGATATACGATATATAACAGCAGAAAAGAGAGAGAGAAAAAAAAAGGAAAAACATACAGAGGGTTTCACAAACCTATTTTAAAAGAAGAAACTTTTTTTTTTTTCATGTTGTGATTGATTTGGAAATTTGGTTCTTTCCTATGTTTTTTTTTTCTTACAAGGTTTCTCGTTCCTCCCAAGTAGAAAACAATATTAAATACATTTTATGTTCTTTACTTTTCAATTTTCTCTCACAAAGGATACTTACTCCATATTTTTCTCTTGGTTCTTAACAAGATCGTAAAAAAACAAATTCTATACTTTACTTTAGAACTAAAATTTGCATTTGTTTGTTATTTGGCGTGGATGTTTTTTCGACTCTTTCAGAATTGGTGGTCACACAGACTCAACGTAAATCTTGTCAAGTCTGGAGGTCAGGGTTCGAATCCCTGTAGTGTGTGTTGAGATATTATTTTTACTTTACGGTTTTTCACTCTCCTCCACACAAAAGCGGGAATATTTCCTCTTATTTATAGATTCCCTACCGCAATAGTGTAGAAGTATGAATAGCTTGGACAGGTAGTAAAAATAAGCAGCATATCTTAACTGAATTTAACAAACTACATAATAATTAGATCAAAAAAAGTTATTTACTATTTTTTGAAAAATAAAAAAAAATAAAAAAAATATTCCATTTAAAAACCATCAAGCTATCGATATTAGGATATAGAGACTACTAAGCAGACCGTAACACAACAAACAATAAACTGTTATGACGTCACATACTCTTGATTATTAGGTTTTATTTCACCACCTCCTAGTAGTCATTGGGGCTATAGGCATACTAACTTATTACACAAATTGAATATAGACGAGGACGGAATAGTTTCAGATGAAATGTACTCACATTTGAATGAAGAAATAATGGTAAACCATTTTGGAAAAAACATCCTCAGTCTTAATAGAATGGTGTTCCTGTGACTTGGAGGTTAAGGTTCGAATCTCAGCCAGGTATACAGAAGGATGTTTTTCTATGAGTTTGATCACCTTGTTTTTCTCATTATGTTTCTCCACTAATTCAGGCTCACATTAGGTCAAATGCAAGCCTTTTTATTCCTACAAGTGAGATGAATCCATTTATAATATTTTGCTTTATCTCAACTACCTATAAAGCAAAGTGTAGGTCTATATGTTTGTTGCCTATGATTTCTAGAACCACTTAACTAAGTATGATGATGTTTTTTTAATTTCATGTAGATTTTTACCTGTAGGCCTTAGACTATTGATCATACGAATTAAATAAAATAAAATTGATGTTTTTCAAAGGCATTGTCTTAAATCGTGCAATCACTGATGAATTCTCCCATTGAATGTAGAATGTATTGTTTTTCTGTATAACTCGATCAACAAATTCAAAAAGTGATTACAAAATACATTTTAATAGTAAATCCAAAGATAAAGCATATTTTGGTTTAGTTGGTGGTTTTGAATTCACAGATCCTCATAAAGGAGGGTTTCTGTAACTATATGTTTACTTATACAAATTTGATTATGTTGAATTTATCCGAAAGGACTGTAAGTTATTTTTATAGATTATAAATGTCTTCAAGAAGTTGATGAGTGATGCTAAAGGCAGTGCACGTACTTGATGTACACTGTAGATTGGAAGGAGAGTGGAATTCAACGAGTACATCTACTTTTATGAATTCCGGGAAAAAATCAAAACCGTTGATATAAAATTTGTGCTAAGTTCGTAGATTCTGGTTTAAAACATCAACACACAACTGCATGCATGTGTAATTAAACATATGGTACACAGCCCTTACTGACTTTTGTATTGATCGTCTCCGTGCATGAAGTAAAAACCGTCCAAAGAACTTTCAAAGAGCTACGTTGACGTCCATGGCGAATATCTCAAATACCTTAGACGACATACCAGCGATGGAAGGCGCTTGGCCACAATCCGTTCTTGAGCGTTGGAGATAGACCATTGTTGGGTGGTCCCACTAAACTTGTTCTGTTTAGAATGTTCAATATTGTACATCCGAATGACACAGTGTGTTATTATTTGAGAATGTGACTCAAGGTCATCAAAGGTCCAACTTCATTTGAGAACTTAAGTGTAATCAACGACGTAACCCACGGATCCTACCAATTAGTTTGCAAAGCACTGGGAATCTCAGAAGATGAATACCACTGGAGCAGTATTTTAGCAAAAGCCGTATTATGTCAGTCTTCTCCCTGACTCAGATATTTTATTTCTAGAATGTTAATTTTTTTCACGTGACAGATCCGTTAACGCTTGGGCTCACCCACAGGGAAACCATGTCTTATTGTATTGTGTCATATTGTATACACAATCAGAACAGCTCAATCGGTAGACAATTTGGACTTCAATGGAGATATTTTTAATGTATTCTAGAGTGAGTTCAGCCAAATTATAATAAATCTCTCAGACAATACCTTGAAATTCTTGTATCTTCTTCTAGCCGAGAAATTTTACGGATTTATATTTTATAGAGACTCATTGAGAAAGACGACAAAATAACAGCCATTTATATTTTAAACTTGAACATATATACTCCATTAAAGACAGAATAACTTACTGTGAACATAATATTATAGTGTGTTTGAGATCCAGTGGAAAGAGTGTTATTTTAAGATGCATCCGATAGTACAGGCAATACTTTTATAACTAATTTATTTTTGGCTAAACTCAGGTTTGAGGAATATGTTGCCTTGGCAGTGGCTTTATCAGGTATACCCAATACTTTTTTAAAAGGTTGAAGAATAGCGGATGCAACATTTAAATTATTTTTGTATTTTAAAACGACCAAATTGTCGTGTGCAACATATCGAAGTAAAATTTCACATTAAAATTACTAAATAATTTATCTTATCATTTTATGGAATGAGAGTGCGATATCGCATAAGATCTCAATTTCATCCAGAGAGAGAACTTGTAGAGATCTCAGTGGTGACAAATAATATACTCATGGAAGGAGTCACTGTTTTGTTCTCAGGAGACCTTCTACCAATTACTACAGGTCATTTCGAGAGTAACTAGAGCTGACAGAATCACCATCGGTCTTAAATGATCCTACATATTTTCAGATGTTGTGAAATATTCCCTTTCAACTAACATGCACATCCAACTGTACGAAAACCAAAACTTGACTTGTTTGTCTATAAATCGCTGAAACTTGGTAATAAAGTCTTCGTAGAGCACGATGGAAAGATGTCCTTTTCAAACTCATAGAAATACATTGTGGTCTAGGATATACAAAAATTAGTCCATTTTATCTAGTTTGTTATGTGTCTTCTGCAAAAATAACCTTTTTAATGGTTCCAAGAGAGAGCTATTCTAGCTCCAAAAATGGATCGGCTGATAAAATTAACGCCTGTATTGTATACCAGTTTGAAGAGCCCCCGTTCCTCCCTCCCCACACTACTATGTATATAAAACCAACATTAGGTCGAGGGAAGTTGCGTGCAGAATCTAGTAAGAAGTATTCATATAATAATTTGTTTCTACTATCAACCATTTATAATCTCCCTGATTATGCTTTTCAATTCATTCGTATGCTTATCCAACAACTGTGCTACCGAAAGAAGCGGAGGAATCATGAAGTAAATAGGTTATATAATATAGACCACACTGTTTGCTCATGTATTAATATTATTCATGGGTTGGCTGGGCATTTTTATAAATTATTTTTATTGTTAGAATTTTTGAGCCAACCCTGTTTCCTTATGAGTACAGCTCAACCCACGGATGGTACCTATATTTATTTTCTATATTTTATGTAAAAGCACTAGAATTTTGGATGTTCTAAGAAATAGTTTGTTTCTATTAGATATCATAAAGGTAAATTTTGTATTAATAGATTTATTCTACAAAATTAACATTTTGGATCAGTCACTTCATTAAGGAAATATTGAAATTATTATTATCATTAATTTAGTTTATTATTAATATGTATGTGATCGTATTATCCCTTTAATTTTCATAAAAATTATTTATTCTCAACTCGGTTTAACATTAAAATACTTTTTAATTCAAACTATTTTAGCTTTTATAAGTTATTATATAATACATATTTAATTTAGATACTTTAACTGTAAGCGCGCGTAGAGTATTTAACCGAATGTTTTGGGTTCGGAAGCAGACTGGCTTAAGTTATGCATTTATCATTCTCGAGATGCAAGTGTTACTTATCCCTCTTACTTAATTTATTCTTTTTTGTTTGGTAGGTAAATCTCCTACCAACGTTTATGATTATGTACTTGTGTTATATGAGTGAATGTTAATATGAAATGAGAATTACATTTACTAAAAGGTTTATTTGTTTAGATACGTAACTGTGAATCACATGTTAAGAATAACTATTGCCTTTACATTCCAATATGGCTGTTAAAAACGGAATTTATGCGTCTATCTGAGTGAGTAGGTCACCTCTGTACATATTGACTACCAAAAGTCCGAGTGACTAAGTCACCTCTGTACATATTGACTACCCAAAATTGCGTCCGAGTGACTAAGTCACCTCTGTACATATTGACTACCAAAACTTGCGTCCGAGTGACTAAGTCACCTCTGTACATATTGACTACCAAAACTTGTGTCCGAGTGACTAAGTCACCTCTGTACATATTGACTACCAAAACTTGTGTCCGAGTGACTAAGTCACCTCTGTACATATTGACTACCAAAACTTGTGTCCGAGTGACTAAGTCACCTCTGTACATATTGACTACCAAAACTTGTGTCCGAGTGACTAAGTCACCTCTGTACATATTGACTACCAAAACTTGTGTCCGAGTGACTAAGTCACCTCTGTACATATTGACTACCAAAACTTGTGTCCGAGTGACTAAGTCACCTCTGTACATATTGACTACCAAAACTTGTGTCCGAGTGACTAAGTCACCTCTGTACATATTGACTACCAAAACTTGTGTCCGAGTGACTAAGTCACCTCTGTACATATTGACTACCAAAACTTGTGTCCGAGTGACTAAGTCACCTCTGTACTCTTTGATTACTACACGGCAAGTGTCCTTCTTCAGAATGCTTTGCCTTGAAATATTTCAGTACTATGCCGCGGATTAAGACTGCATCAAAAGAAAGTCAGCCCTGGATGATTTATTTTTTCCAGACAAGAAGAATCGTGTAAAGTTTTACACTTTCACTTCATAAAATCAGCACAAATTGATGGATGAGGTGGGGCCGTTTGACAGCCATTAACTTCAAAATTATCTGAGTTTTTTTTTCATGTCAAGGTAATGAACCATCAATTAAACGAACACATTGTTATTATAATTAGCACCGCGTCTTACTACCCGTTCGGGTTATACGCACTTACGCTAATGTGTAATGGTAGGGTGATTGTGAGATGAAATGGAGGACCTACAGTTTAACGTGGAATCCGAACCACGGTAGAGGCCTGGCATTCCTCACATTCACAAGTTGTGATTAATACACGTCTTGTCAGAGGTGAAGGAAGGGTTTGGCAATCAGATAAATCTGTGCCGGGACCGAGGATTGAACCCCGGACCCTCAGCACAAAAGTCTGACACCTTACCCCTAGACCACCAGGTCACCAACACATTGTTCTTCTGTATAGTTAGAAAGGGAGGAAATCTGGCAAAAATATTTTACTCTGGGTCCGAGATCTTATAAATATTGCTATTATTTAACTATGGTACATTACATGCATCGTGGTGCAATAATTCATAGTATCCAATGATTAGAAAACAGTGTAACTGAGACTAGTGAAACCGTTTTACCATATTTAAACAAAAACACAAGAAAATTGAAAAACTTTTTTTTTCTAAAATAAATAAAATATTAAATTAGTCCCAATCCAACTCTATTCAAGGGAAGAACGCAGAATCGCCCACCTCGATAAGTTTTCTAGTTCGATTGTAGTATTTTGTGTAGTACCTCGATTAATCGGCTTATAAATGAGTTCGTAGTTTAGTAAGAGATGAGGACAGTAATAATCCGGAGGACAGGTAGTTCTTAGTTCATTAAGAGTGTGGTCCCAAACAATAATTATACCTCTCGTGTTAAGCCCCCTAAAAAAATACAAACAGAACTTCATTTCCTCATATCCCAGGGGTGGACTACGCCTTTGCGTGTGTTTCCTGTCTTCGTGGGTCTGGGGAGAGATGTTATTCTTGTTAGCTTTTCTCCTCTCGCACATATGTATACATATGTTAACTATGTGTACATTTATATACAGGATGGAGAGAAAGTAAGTAAAGGTTTAGGGGAAATAATATTCTGTTCCCCCAACCACAATCTCCCCGTCATTGGTGGTCTAATCCAGTTGTTCCCAATTTTTCGAATCTCGGAGCACTTTTAAAGTAGAGAAATTCATCACGGAACACTATCGTTGCCCTGATGCCAAAGGTACCTGAGTGCGTTTTTTTGCTGTTTTTTCCTAACTGCGCCGCTGGTCCAGTCTCTTGTGAGTGTGACGCCATAGCTTAGACCATGCGGCCACCGAAGCGGAATTTAGTAACAATTAAATTCTGAAACCCAAAATATATTTTTTCTTTACCACGACCTATCATTATTGGTACGACACCTTAGCTCAGTCGATAACGTGTCTACCCACTGAGTTAAGGGTCCTAGGTTCAATTCCCAGCATGGCCAAAAATGTATCATTGATGAAAATATGGGTTTACCATTTCACATTGATAAATTGACAGTCGGGACTGGATGTTGTGCCTGTCCTAGTCTTAAGTTAGATTATAAGGTATATGAAGCTAAGACAGTCCCAGCAATCTGGTAGTGGAAAATATATTATTTGAATAAAAAAACTTACCCATACCATAGGCTGGTTGTAAATAGTAATGGATGAAAATAAAACCATGTTTTATTACCCATTAGGGCTATCCACATATTTGCATTAATGGAATAGGAATAAGGAAGGTATAGTTTAGAAAAAATTTACCCATTTCTGCGTGAAAATAATGTAAATATTTAGGAAAAACTGCTCTCAGTACACTCGACTGGGATTCGACCTTCGATATCCCAATACCGGAAGTAAAGTTTATTGCGAAAGAGCGGCCCTAAACCCTGGGATAACCGAAAAGGATACTAGTAAAATTAATGCTTTCAAAGTTGGGAAGCTCTCTCTTTTTACTTTCTCTCTATCTTACAGGTAGAGAAAGTATGGTGATCGTCAAAAAAATCGAACTCGAAATTTTGATGAATCTTGACGCTTCATGACTCCCTGAATCCGAAAAAGTGGTTTTTGAATTTCCGTCTGTCTGTCTGTCTGTCTGTACCTCCAACTAGAGCCTAAACTATTACCGATTGAGCTGAAACTTGATATATAGGGTTTTCATAGGCTTGCCCCGAGGTGTTTTTGGAATTGGATATCTACCCCTAAAATTAAGGGTAGTTTACTGAAGGGAAAAAAGAGAAAAAGTCGATTTTATCAAAATCGGCTCTAACGATTTTATTAAATTTCATTTATAAACATTAATAAATATTCCAAACAAAATGGCTACCCTCAATATTTCAGCAAAATGGCTTTAAGGGCTCCGGTCTGACGCGTTAATTAACTTTTTTTTATAATAGCTCCGAAACTACTTGAGATATGAAATTACTTAGCATTACAAATATGTATATATATATTTATAATACAAATATTTTATTCGAAACATATTTTTATAAAATCAATAATTTTCAATCTATACGCAATTATATATGTATTTTTAACTTTTTGGACATTAAAGCTTAAGTATTGGGACCGTAAAAAAAACTAACCTGAAATGTTGATGGATGTCGACGTCTGTCTGTGTGTCTATAAAAACTTAAAATTAAGGGTAATTTACTGAAGTGCGAAAAAAGAAAAATTTGGTTTTCTTAAAATCTGCTCAAACGATTTTGATTAAAATTCGTATCTAGGCGTTGATTAAGATTATAAATAAACTGGCTATTTTCATTTTCCTATGAAAATGATTTTTAGGGTACATTACAGAAGCGTTAATTTCCGTATCTCCACAACTATTGGAGAAACTAAACAACTTATCATTGCAAAATTGTAGGACTATTAGAAATAAAAAACTTTTATTTGACATATATTTTTATAAAAGCAGCAGTTTCTGAGATATTTGCAAATATATTAATACAATTTTGTGAGCTTTAGTTGTAAACATATACTACTTAAGTCTTAACGCAATAATT
>CABFWO010004182.1:4477-17655 GCA_902155825.1 Timema genevievae | reverse complement strand
AGCAATGATCTATCTCCATTTTAGACTCAATAGTCAATATTTACATTTTTTATTGGTCAAAATGTATAAATGAATAATTAAATATCAATGCGATGACTTGAAGATCTGCAACACCTTATAAAATGTTAAAATTTTAACCAGAAATCGAAATTTTAATACGAAGTGTTGACCCCTGTGGAAGACATTAAACTGTTTGAAATGCTCTTAGGTGGACAAAGATGCGCCTCTTTTCTCATTGATTCTATATCATTGTATATTAATTTATGCGTGTTCTTATGTGGAGTGGTGATGATACAATGTACATTATTCAGTTCAGAAATCTTACGAGTTTATAGAAAGAGAGAAAAAGTCTGTGCGGTGCACCGTACCATTTATTTAATAAAATATGTTGTCTGCATCTTAAAATCCATAAGGGCTATCAGGATGTATACAATAAATGTGGTAGGGAGAGGAAAGATACAATTTTAGGAAATGTACATATGTCAACGTGGAGGTAGAGTGGGGAACCATTTAGGAAAATAATTACAATACATGCGGCTGGGAATTGAACCCCAATCTTCAAGCTACATTAGACTCCACATTAACCTCTTTAATACGTTCCTACCTATAGTGGTATATTTTACATGAATTAATCTTGTTTTAGAATCGTTTTCTTTCAAACCTCTCAAAAAAATCTTATTTAAATATTACTTTTTGCTCTGCAGTTGTGTATTCTTCACTTTTAATTTTTAATAACATTAATTTTACCTCAGTTTGTCAGCAATTTTACACAGCATTGGACATTTTTAAACATTCAAACAAACATTTTATGAAGTTAGCCATAAGATACCCGCTTCGGTGATCACATGGTTTAAGGCGCAACTTTGTAATAAACTAAACTGCCAATGACGGGGAGATACGGGTTCGAATCTGTGCCAGGTACACTTAGATGTGTTTTCCTGAATGATTTTTACACTCTCCTTCCGTGCAAATTTGGGTGCACTCCCTCTAAATTCAACCTTCTTCATCACTAACACATTAAATTGATTAGTATATGGGAGAACAACCCGAACAGGGAGTAAGACGTGGTAATAAAAAAATCAATACTTTATCGATTCAACAGTGATTAGTGAATAGCCTTACGTCGAGCGCCGCTGTTGTGTTCTTTCTTTCTTGGAGCACTCCATTGATTTGAAGACGAGTGAGTTGAATTCAAGATCTCCAACGATGAAGGGTCCTTGTTTTCCAGTCTACTCCTTCTCCTCTTCACATACTTCTTGAAAGAATCTCTTGGAATCTCTGGTTGGGTTCACTAAGTGCCGGTAAAGGAGATTAAACCTCTACCCACCTAGTTAACTTCACATCTTGTTTTAGTTTATTTGTTTCATTTTACTAAGAATATCTAACGTATCCTTAAAACCCGCATCAGTGCTCATATGGTATAAGGTACATGTACCAAAGGTGGAAGGGGAGGGTTTTCCACGGGTTGATTTTCACTACTATCACTCTACACTAATGTGGGTGCAATTTTTCTCAATATCCTCTCTAGTTTCTAACACTTAGATTTAACCAATATCAACCGTTGTATTTAAAGTAATAAATAAATTTGTGTACTTTTCCAAGAAAGGATTATATTAGTGCACGATTCACAACAGCCCCTCTTAACCTAGAACAGCATACTTTCCACTTAATTCCTAACATTAAAATCAAGAATGTTAGTATTTTGATCTTAGAAGGGATACATTAAACGGTTTTGGATATATTATTACTAAAAATCTCCCATAAAATCTCCCGTAGTCAGTTTACTAACCAATCCAACATAAAATATGCTTTAGAAGCATCATAGTTTTTTTTAATTTAGAATCGTGTCTTACTCACATTCGTGTTATATTCTTATGTAATAATAAGGCTAATGGGCTAGGGATGAGGAAGGTTGAATTTAGTGGAAGTTTACCCACATTAGCGTCGAGAGAAAGAGTGGGAAGCCATTGAATTAAAAACCTCAGGACTCACAATTAGGATCGAGCCACGATATCCATGTCAAAGTCTAGTCTATTGGGAGAACAGAGCCTCAGACCATTCGTCCACCAAAGTGGGTATTATCATCGTAAATATAATCGTTACATGAATGTATTTTGATATATATGCATATCATGCAGCAACAAGTCAAATACTTAATGATAAGTATAACAGTCGTGTCAAAGTTTTAACTGTATTTCCTAAATTTATGGAGAATTCTATTCATTATTTAGGATAAATTAGTTTTAATGTGGTCTAGTAAATAATATTGTCAGGATTAGTGTTGGCTGGGGCTTAGAGTTCAGTTTGAGTGTGGTGAGGTGTTTCTTTTTCTTTGTGGCTCCCCCCCATCTTCTTCCATGTAGATTCAAGTACTCTTCCTGTAAACTTTACCTTTGT
Source organism: Timema genevievae (assembly GCA_902155825.1). Taxonomy (NCBI): domain Eukaryota; kingdom Metazoa; phylum Arthropoda; class Insecta; order Phasmatodea; family Timematidae; genus Timema; species Timema genevievae. Next base: position 15,258 of record CABFWO010004182.1, on the reverse strand, counting down.
CATACTTAGCCCATTAGGTGGATATGACGATAGCCTGGAACGGTAGAAAGACTTGAAGAATGTAAGAATAGTAGTTTTATAATATAAACTAAAATCTACACGGGTAGTATCGACCTCGAGGGCCTTGGGGTGAAATTCTCGCCTCATACCCGATGTTCGTGGGTTCAGAACCAGCAGGAGTTAACGGGTTTTTCATGAGCGATAAAAATCATTAGCGAGACTTCCATCAGAGAGGAAGGGAGGCTGTCGGTCCCATGTCGATTGTGGGATGTAAAAGAATACAATCAATTGGCTCATAAATTACACGTTAAATTCCTTAAATAGATAAATAAAAATACACAAGAATATATGCTTGTTAACTTTTGATAACCCTGAAAGGTAGCATGTTTACCTTGCATTGTTTCACTATGGTGTAACTTATAATATCAGGTCATAATGTAATACATGAAGGTAAGACTTTTACCTTTTAGTGTAAGTTAAGTTTACCTTGTGTTATTAGTGTATATGTAAGTGCAGGGAAACAGCAATCAACAATGTTTGGTTCGTGAAAATGAAAATATATTTTAATATAATTATGTTAAAGTGCTAAAAAAATGAAATTGTGCACTGCAGACACTTTCTTACTCTCTTACTCAAAAAAAAATTAGACATATAATAGAAATTCGTAGCAAACATAAGATTAAATTATATACATAATGGAAATAATTAGCATGAATAAAATAATATACACTGTTAACAGAAACACGTTGTGAAAAATGTAGCATCTTTAAATACCAAAGAACAAATCAATCAACCTCCCATTTCACAGATCTTCGCATAAAAATATATTTGCCTATTGTTCGGAAATTATAAACTAGTATTATAAAAATATATTTCAAATAAAGGTCTTGTCCTTTTTTTTCCCTACAACTTTCCATTGATAAGTTATTAATATCTCGAAGAGTTTCGGAGATATGATCAAAATAATTGGAAGATATCCGTGTAATAAGTAAATTACCTTCAAAGTCATTTTCCCAGAAAAGAGAGATGCGCCAAATTCTGTAATGTTAAGCAGTGCCTGAATAGTAATTTTAATCGTTACTAGTTTTCCGAGCCGAAAAATTCACCTGATTATAAAACATGAATTTTTAAATTGAACGTAGGTCAATTTACTAAACATAACAATATGTATAAACTTCTTATGTAAATATGAATAACATGAAGATTGGAGAAATTTAATTATTAGTATGTATAGAATTTATTTTACCTAGCTATATTTTCAGATATCTATAAATTAGAGAAACTCTTTATAAAAAACTTTACCTAATATAAAAACAATTTTTGGTGTGATATTAAATAAAATTTAAGTCAATAGACATTTACGGATAGCTGAATTAAGTCTGAACATATCGAATTTCAAAATTAAAACTCGGGAAATGGAGGAGCTCCAAATTTATACAATTATTATAAAACACTACTTTTCTGTTGATTTTTTTACCACTTATTAGTTTTATTAAATTTACTTTTTGAACTATTTACCATTTGTTCCATTTTCCCTTATCAATCTTTTAATTCTTTTTTCACTTATTACTTCTCCTTTTAAAAAAACAAATAAACTTGATTAGATTTAAAGACAAAAATGAGTGAAAAGAAAAAAATGTGGGGTAAAAGTTAAAAAGGTGCAAATAGTGCAAAATGTTTGAAAGATTAAATAGGGTAGAATATATATTTTATTGATGGTAAGATCTTTTTGATTGACCCTTTTGTACTATTTACCCCTTTTAACCCCATTCGCCCCCAAATATTACATTTTCCCCCTCTTAAAGCACTTTTTAACCTTTTAATCCTGTATAAACACTGTTTATCGTTTTACTCAATGTTAAAAACTAGATTATATTTATTTTTTACATTTTTGTCCATTTTTATCTTTTTAATATTGTTACTATGAGTTATTTCTTCCGGGAAAGCCAGGTATGTCATGCTAGTTACATAAATATAAAAATGTAAAAGAAAAATTTTAATGATGAAACTGAAACCAATACGTTCAGAAGAGATACATGATCACTAAGTGGATCTAGCCCATCTAGTAATACAAAATAGTTCTTTCACTACGACTCCTACAGTTCTTAATCGAGTGTAGTCATTGAGGTGTTGATTTTTTTTGTCTAGCCGTGTGGATTCTCAAAGAATGGTAATAATTGTAAGAATTATATTCAGGAAAATGTAAGTTGACTTTTAAATATTAAAAAATTTTCTTCTATATATAAAAAGTCATAAAATAGTTCCTGAATGCCATTTTCAAAGTTTTGACCAATAGTTGTTGATTTGCATGTCGGGAAGAAAAAAGATTAAGACCCCAACGGTCCAAATCTTTTCATAAATGTAAGAGGAGTTGTGATGACAAAGTTCTGACCAAGATTTTTATTAATATGGATTGTTATAGCATATTTTGAGAAAATCGCTTTTATCTCTTCACATCCTTAAGTAAACTATCCTTAATTTTAGGGTGAGATATCATATTCAAAAAATATTTCTGGAGAATCTTATGAAAACCCTAGACTATCATTAAAACAATTTCAGCTCTAGGTAGCGATACAGATACACACACATGCATGCACACACACGGCACTATACACACACACACATGCACACACATACACACTCATGTACACACATGGCATAGCATACACACTCATGCACACATATACACACACATGCACACACACGTATGCACATACACGCATGTACACACATGATGCACACACGCATGTACACACATGATGCACACACGCATGTACACACATGCATGCACACACGCATGCACACACATACACACACGCATTTACACACGGCATTGCACACATACCACTTTTACGGATTCAGGGGTTCATGAAACGTCCGTAACCATTAAAATCTTGAATTCAATTTTTCTAACGATACACTACTTTTTCTCTTCACGCAGTCGCAAGAAAGCAAAAGGTAATATGGGTGACTATAATGTATCATCTTAAACGACTAATAACGTAAGATTTAGAATAATGATACAAGTAAAAATAAAAATGCATATTTGTAAGTAAGATTACTAAAACGCATATAGGCTATTCCTGAAAAAATAAATAAAACCTGCTGGGAAACAAGTTTCTTGTGCTTTGTTCAGAGAAAATAAAAGTAATTAAAATACTGTTCAAGGTAAGCTGGAGGTATTCTGGAAATCAGCTTTTAATTTAAGTTGCGCCCTTCTTTTTATCGAGTTTTATTATCTGTGGCAATCGGTTAAGTTTAGCTGATCTCATTTTATTTTACTTACTTCTTTTTATCATGAATTTAATATTGATGCGAAAGCTTTATTTAAAAGATTCTCAGGGATTTATAGACTAATTAGTATCTTTGTTCTCTTAAATTATATGTGAGCAAACGTATATATTTTTAGATTTTTTTTATAGTCACTTAGTATTTTATTTGAAGAGTAAGAACTTAATATTATTATTATTATTATTATTATTATTATTATTATAGCTAAATTAGTTTCACAAATTATTCTAAGTAGGATTTACATTTTTTTTAATAATATGATGAGAAGTATGTGAACCCTATTGACATAAATTAATACTCTATCCATTCCAACTCAGGTCCCTTATCTCGTATACTGAGTAAATTGCTCATCAACATGCAAATAAAATACGAATATTTAGAGAGAACATATATTTTTAATACAGCATATTTTTACTGTCAAACGCTCAGTGAAGTTAGAGTAGTCGACAACTATTTTAGGGGACCCTGTATTTATTCCGGTTGGCTCTAAAAATTATGTTTTCTATTTGTATTTTGGCTCCTCCTACGTTCCAATCAGTGTGTTCTGATACTATTGATTTTGAAAGTTGTGAGATAAATACTATAGTGATTTTTTCCAAAGCTACGTTTTTACCTTCTCATATCAAGAGAAAGCATTATACCCATGAACATTTTTGGACCAGAGATTTTGATGAATCTTTCATTTCTATGTACACCCGAGCACAAAATTTGGCTTTACATTTTGGTATCTTTGTCTGTCTGTCCCTGGCCACCGATCTGAAAGGGTTTGATATTATTTGTTTCAACTTGATATGTGTTTATTATATGGCCATACTTTGGCTCATTTTATTAAATTTTAATCCTTGCACTTTAATCAAGGGTAGTTTAATGTAAGTAATTTTATATTATTCCAAGTTTTTCGAAAATGGCTCTGACGATTTTGTTAGAATATATATATCTAGGAAGTGTTTGATCTCCCTAATACCATTGCATACCTGTATGAATGAGTGATTTTTTTAATTAAAATTTTTATAAAATGGCTTCAACGATTTTGTTTAAAATGTGTATTTGGTTGATTTTGACATGACAAATAAAACTGTTAATTGTTTTTCAGGAAAAAAAATCGTTTATGGTAAGTTTACTGAAGACTTTTTTTTAATTCAAAGATTTTTAAATGGTTAAAAAATTTGACCAAAAATAAGTGTTTTTTTTTTACAATTTACATAAATGCATACTTTTTTCCTTAAAAATGTGTCATATTATAATAATTTACTGAAACCTGATTTTTGAAAATTTGAAATTGTTTTAGATAACTACAACGATTTTGTTAACGATTGGTATATGGGGCTTTCTTTACATGATACATAATAATCTATGTTAATTTTTCAATGATACATTATTAATGTAATATAAATTTACTTCTGGAAAATTCTTTTAGAATTTAAAATTATTTGAAAATGGCTATGGGAGTCTTTTCAAAGATGGGTGGAATATCTTTTAATTTCTAATAACATAAAATAATTTGAGGGTGGTTTAAAAATAATTAATTTTTGAAAAATTGTCTTGAAGAGTGTTTACTGGGATTAACAAGATAATGTATTTTCTTTTCTAAGGAAAACTTACTAATTTGTAATTTACTGAAATCCTCTATTTGAACATTTGTTTCCAAGCTATACACTACATGAATGTTTGTGTGACTGTGTCGCATTATAAATATTTATAAAAGTTTCTTACTATAGCAACTTATTTTATTAAACTGAATTTTTATTTTTAGCTACTAAATATTAATTGTAATATGATGGTATTTAACGACTTCTTAAAAGTCTCAATGCAGTTAAAACGTCAACGCTATTAAATTAACTTAAAGGGTAGCGGTGATGAAGGTAGTTGGAATAAATTCTAGTGTATGTATATAATAAAGGAAAGCACCAGTGATAAATTACATGTAGAAAACCACACCTGGAATGCATATCCGAGATTCAAACATCACCGTACCCGAAAAAGTGTCAACCAAGTATTTTGTGAACTTAGCGCCCTAAATCGTTTGACCACTGACGTAGTTGCTTAGCGAATTAATAAAAGGCGTAACTTGAGAATAATTAACTTTCATTTAGAGTGCAGAGAGGATAGATAAACCACCCCAGTGAGTTTTGAACCAGACCAGATGGGTCAAAGTCAGTAGTACATGATACAATATTAGTATAAGTTCGTGTAAGCTAGTCTTCTACTAAAGAAAACCACGTTGTCCTAATCCGTGGTCTGGCAATGAAAATATTTCGCATTTTCAATGACGTGACGCCCTCAATACGTGCACCGGACACAGACATGGCAGGTGAGTGTGGAACACATTCAGCATTCCCCTGTCTCAATTCAATGTATTCTACCACGCCGTGCAGAGCTGAGTTCTGGTTGCCTACCTAATACAGTCTGAGGCGCTCGTGCTTCATTCTGGGGGTGATAGCCTTTCTCGATTCCTACCCGTGCCACCGCCGTCCAGCCCGTCTATTTTAGGTTGAGAGGCTCTTCCTTATTAGGGCATGAATGTAATTGATAATACCGTATTATTTGGACTCACGAGCTCAAAAAACTATTTGTAAATGAGGTTAATTTTTCAGTGGCTCTAATCAACATAAGAAGAATGGTAACAGATAATATTATTATATTAACCATTTGGCTTATGTTTAGCACTTTAAACTAAAACCCTCGATAATTACGTTTAAAATAGTTTATGATGTTATTCACAACATAAAAGGGTTTTTACTTATATTTCTATGTTAGAGATTAAACAATTTTTTAATGAAAGAGTTATGTCGTAAAAGCATAGCCCTTCAATAACTTTAAAATCCCACCACTGGTACGTAGAAAAATATACTATTCTTATCTAGTCTGGCTTGCCCATGACAGGGAGATCGGGGTTGGAATCCCAGCTGAGTGTACTAAGGCTATTTTTCCTAAAAGGTTATTCTCCCTCCCTCCCCAATTCTATTAGTACTTTTAAACTTCTTTTAAATACTACCAATGTAAGTAAAATTATACAAATAAACCTATTTTTGTAATATACTAAACCTTTTTAATCAACATAAATTAACATAAAATCTTACGATTGAATCATACCTACTTTACTTATTCAAGTAATGAAAATAAATTAAAATATGTGCCACTATGACCAACGTCTCTACTAAACCCAAATAATAATAAAATATAATAAATGTATCACACTACTTAAGATATCTACTATTTTCTACCTATTTTATTATTTTAGCTAAGAAAACTCGTTTGCCTCAATTTATTTTTGTAGACACTGTAGGTTAAACGGTAATTGTTAGTTAAATAAGAAAAATCACGCTAATATTTGACAATTACAACATGACGTGACGCACACATTGTAATAGTAGTGTATGTTTTTATTATTACTACAGTTTTAAGATGTCTCTTTGACTTTCTGGATTTCAAGTTGAAATATCACCTAAAGTTTCACTTTGGATTTTAAATTGATAATTTTTTTCTTGGTTATCAAATAAGACAGAAAATCAAGTCTGCTAATTGGTAAAATATTCACAACCTTTTAAATCTTTTATGTTTACTAATAAATTATTATGACGTAATGGCATGATGATACGTGTACAGTAGCCCCATGGCTTCCTTGGTGCTGACTGACAGCTTTGAAAAGCTACCAGACCAAATTATGTATCCCTAGACCGAGCCATATGATCTGCAAAAAAACATGTGTTTAGCAGCTGTCACTCTGACAGTCAAAATTTAGGTATATACCTAAATGTTGACTGTCAGAAGTCAGCTGTGAACTGTCAGTCAGCACCAAAGAAGCCAAGTACTAAAACCTGCATGTACACAAATCCTACCTCATCGCAATCAGTTAAGTTGTTCCAAAGATCTTAGGCAACTGATAAACATACAGACCAACACCTTGTTTTATGATTATATAAAGATGGAGAGTGGTATAATATTGTATTATTTCTGATTATAATAATCTACGATTTAATGATCATCCTTAAAAGACCAAATGGTGTTGTGTTAATCATATCATATACATTTTGAGTGAGATTGTTAGAAATATTTTAAAATATTGGATATCAACTTTTATAAAACTAAGCATACTTTATTATATATTATATAAAACAGTCCCACGCTAACTTTTTTAAACATAAAGGTTTTATTTATAATTTTCAAAAATTACTCATCAGTAAACTGCATTTGAACCTTTTTTTCTTAACAAAAAAATCTTGAAGTGTCACTTATTATGTAAGCACCACTTGATTGCTATTTTAAACAAAATTGTAAAAGTTATTTTCAATTTTGTATTTCATTTTAACAAACCTGTTTTAATATAAAAGAATGTATTAAAATACCAAATATTTCTTCTAAATATGACAATTTGACATTTAAATATCAATTTTGAACGAAACTCAAAATTCATAAAACAATTTCAGCTTAAGTCCCAGGGGGAGAGGGACATGTAAACAGACCGAATTATAAGACTCATTTATTTTAGTTCTAGGGCATATAACATGTAAAAACGTATCATGGTCTCAACGCCTAATATGTTCACAATTACAATAGTGTAAGTTATATTTTCTCAGTGCTAAGAAAGCTACAAGTGGTTTAAGTTTCTATTATTTCCGTGTGATGTAATAAGGAGAGTTTAAATTATCCTAATTCGTAGGACCCAGACAAGCACTTAGCATGTGTTAAAAAGTTTGACAGCCTTCATTTACTGACATATTTTCCCTCGTACATTGGGTAGGGAACTTCTACCTAGCGATTGAAGCACTACATCAGCCTGGAAAGTTGATATACAAATATTATAAACCATATTAGCAATCGCTAATCCTGCTTTCATATTGAACTTAATTTTTTTTTTCAAATAAAAATCTTCTCGTTCTCTATCTATAATGGTGGTCACTGGGACTAAGGCGTCACTCTCATATTGAAATGGATCGCTAGTGACCTTGGTGGTCATAGTTCGTATCTCGCCCATGTGCGTTGGCAGTTTTTTTAACTGATATTTTCTCAATGTACACTCTTCATGTCAATGCGGGTGCACGTTCTATAAGTTATCCTTCTATTCCCTAAATTAAAATTTTGTTTTGTCACCACTTCTTAATACCCGTTAGGGTTGTATTTATATGTACCTACTTACTTCGTTAGTGTATTAAAAGAGATAAAGAGGTGGAATACTAGATAAAATGTAATCGCATTTGCGTGGAAGGGACTGGATAACAATTGAGGAAGAAACATTCCTCAGACACCCTTTAGTGGTTCGAACACCAATCTCCCCGTCATTTGCAGTCTATTACAGTCCAGTCTATTACAATAGTGATGTCTTATACCATTCAACTAACAAAGTGGTTCCCCCTCCATATATAAATTATTAATCAATCAATAACTCTTTTTTGTAAAGTATAAATAGATGATAAATAAATTAACTTATACTCAATCGGTTTATTAAAGAAGTTGATTTAATTTACTGATATACAATAGTGGTAATAAGTGATATTAGTACATAGTAGTTTTGTAGTAAAAAGAGTATTTTATTACTGTCTGGAACACAGAGCTACACTACAAACTAAATTCTAAACTATTTTCTTTCTGTATTAATAAGATGAAGGGTTTGTGTAACCGTGTGTCTGTCATAAGCGTTGCACAGTATCTATCTCAAGCAGAGATCTAAAATTTAAAAATTAGTAGCATCTGTGCACGAACAATGCACATTGAATTCAGAATTTTTTAAATATGATCTAACCATTTTAATTATGTAAAAACTAAATTAAATAAAATATTTCATATCGTTTTACCACGCGAGCTATGGTAGGCCTTGTGTAAAAATCTGTGCACCTAAAAGGCAGAGTTTTATAATTTTGGCTATTTTTACCATTTTACCCTTTAACCTTTTCACCCTTTTGATCCTTTTAAACTATTTTACACGTTTTAAAAATAGTACTTTCTAACTAAACTTTTCTTTAAAAATTTGTATTAAATCTACTTTTTTCTATTTTTGACTCTTTTTATCCTCTAGGCTCTTTTTGCACTTATTAAAACTTTTTGAATCATTTTAAGCATTTTACCCTTTTTACCCTAAAATAAAATATATCCAAGTCTAAGCCGGGTAGTTAATATAAAAAGGTGTAAATTAAGCAAAAATGCCAGAAAAGCCTAAAAAGTTAAACACGGTAAAAATAAAATTTAATCAAAAATTGTAAAAAGACTAAAAGGGCAAAGATTGTGTACAAATATAAAAAGGGACCAATATAAAAAAATGGTCAAAAAGGGCAACAAGGGTAAAAGTTGGCAAACGGGCAATAAACGAATCTAATAAAAGTTAAAAGGTTATAGATGTTAAATGGAGTAAAAGGTTTAAAACTAACCAAAAGTGTAAAAAAGTAACAATCTGAAAAAGTGACTAAAAGGATAAAAAAAACTATAAAAAGTCTAGCGGGGTAAAAAGGGTAAAGGGTTTAAAAGGGTAAACGGAATAAAAAAGGTAAAGGGGGTGTAGAGGCTAGCGGGATAAATTGATAGAAAAATGCAAAAATAATTTTAGTTGGATTTAATACCCTTTACCCTTTTTGCACTTTTTATAAATTTTTAACATCTTTATACTAAAATTATACCTTTTTTGCCTTTTTTACCCTTTAATATTTTTTACATTTCCTACCCATTTGATTTGATATGTTTACTAAACTTTTCTACCCTTAAAAAAAAATTTTGATTAGATTTAATTTTTGGTTCCTTTACTCTTTTTGAACTTTAGCAACATTTTTACTTTTGTATCCTAAAATATTTCTCCCGAACAACGCTAGGTAATTCAATGCTAGTTATTATATAGTTATAATTTAATAGAATCTACCATTATTTTCTATCAGCAAATTTAATAAATTCCACAAAGAGTGATATCCTTTATACAATAACTCTTCGGTATGTAAATACAAATCTTGGTATTTGGTCTCTAATACTGTAATTATTTATTTCCTGTTGGTAGGACGATATTAAATTGGATTTTTCATTAGTTCCTTCTTTCATTGACTATCGTGAGAATAAAAAATATACAAATTATAAATTTAATACAGTGTGTTTTAATATAAACTATTGGGTCTTTATGAATCATGAGGCATATTATTTTAAAGGTTAAGTACTTCACATATAACAAATATTAAATTTTCCTAAAAGCCTGAAATAAATAGATTATTTTGTGCCTTTTGGATGTATACACGAACACTACAAGAGCTATTGCTTTCAAAGTGAATTTTATTACATTAAATCAACCCATTCACCCTTGGCAAAGAGTAAACAAAAATGTATTTGCAATATTGAAAGGTAATGGGATTTTTTTTATTTCTCTTGCTAATTTTTTTTGCCACGCTCAAAAAAATAAAAAGAGAAACAGAAAAATAGGCCAATAGAGAAAATAGAATGTATCAGATAAAAGAGTTGAAAATAAATAAAATATCTGAAAAAAAAGAGCAGTGAAGCGGAAATGAAGATGAGGTTGGTGG
>CABFWO010004181.1:59530-70170 GCA_902155825.1 Timema genevievae | reverse complement strand
ATACAAGTTGTTTACACTGGTAGGTTTGTTGTATGTATTATCCCTTTTCCTTGCCATACAAGTTGTTTACACTGGTAGGTTTGTTATATGTATTATCCCTTTTCCTTGCTATACAAGCTACTGGCAATAGTAAGTTGGTTGTATGTTTTATCCCTTTTCCTTGCTATACAAGTTGTTTACACTGGTAGGTTTGTTGTATGTATTATCCCTTTTCCTTGCCATACAAGTTGTTGACACTGGTAAGTTTGTTATATGTATTATCCCTTTTCCTTGCCATACAAGTTGTTGACACTGGTAAGTTTGTTATATGTATTATCCCTTTTCCTTGCTATACAAGTTGTTGACACTGGTAAGATTGTTGTATATATTATCACTTTTCCTTGCCATAGAGTTACTGACACTGGTTAGTTTGTTGTGTTATTTTTTGCTCGATATGTTTTATCATATAAATTACAAATCTTTTATTTTTATTTTATTTTTCAGTAAAATGGGTCTACTAATTGAATCTTTGTGGCCAGATGTGGTTGTGGCCACTACCACAGTTATTTTGATAATTTACTGGAAGCTAATAGTACTTTACTCATACTGGTCTTCTAAAGGTGTCCCAAATCCGAAACCTAAATTCTTTTACGGAAACACCAAGGAGTTTATGCTCAAACAGACCACTCAAGCTGAAAATTATCAAAAACTGTATAATGACCTTGAAGGTCATCCATTTGGAGGTGTTTACCAGGGCACTCACCCTTTCCTCATATTGCGAGATCCTGAAACAATCAGACTATTTATGTCCAAAGATTTCAACCATTTCACCGATAGAGGTTTTGCTGCCGACGAAAAGAGGGCTCCGTTGTCTGGACACCTGTTCAATCTTGGGGGGCAAAGGTGGAAAAGCCTTCGAGTAAAACTCACACCTACTTTCACATCTGGAAAGATAAAGATGATGTTCAACATCATGGCAGAATGCGCCGAGAGAATGAAGCAAAGCCTCGAGAGCTCAGCAAAAATGGGTCATACTGTTGAGATCAAGGAGGTCTCGTCACAGTACACTACGGAGGTAATAGGATCGTGTGCGTTTGGCCTTCAAATTGATTCTATAAACAATTCAGAATCTGAATTCAGAAAACTTGGAAGGAGAATTTTGAATCCATCGTTCGTTGGTATGCTGAGGTTATTTATCCGTAATTTTTTCCCTTCTCTTGGAAAGTTGTTTATCTTCATCAGGGATAAAAAGTTGGAGAATTTCTTTCTTAAAGTCGTGGAAGATACGGTGAGGCATCGTGAAGAAAATAACATTGAAAGGAAAGACTTTCTTCAGCTATTGATTGAAATGAAGCATAAAGATCGAGCGGATTACAGTAAACTGCCCAGACCTCAAGAGGGTAATTTGCCCAACGGTGAAACGAACCGTTCACCCATTGAAGGCAAGGTCAATGATATAGGTAATGTACTTAGTGATAGCTACATGTATTTACTATTCTATAAATGTTGATGGATAATTAACGAACAAATTTAATATTTAAATTTATTACTAATTTAATAGTCCTTGATTGTCTGCAAGAATTCCCTTAGAGCAGGATAAAGAGTAGAAAGACACCTTACTTTTGAATACTTTTTAAGAGCCCTTCTGACCCCCCCACCCCCCACCCACCCCAAATAGTGCGTAACTTAGTTGTCAGATCTTGATGTAGTACCCTGTAAACTTCATTAAGTAGACAGCGGAATTTATAGTAGGGAAATAATTTTAGAAAAATTAAAAAAAAAACAATATTATTGAAAACATTATCTCGATGATCCCAATATCACTGTCGCCAAGTTAAGAACGCAGAATATCAGACTTCAATAAAATAATTCTGGTTCGACTTAATCTTGTGTCTGATATCCTGGATAATCGGTTGCGCAAAAGGCTCTTGCATTTATTCTGTAAAGTTATTTTTACAAAAAATTCACAAATACATTGAAAAATATTTAAAACATACTCACAATAAACATTTAACTTTGATATAGTGTTTTCTTTGTCGTAGGGATGCTTTGAAAGAATTTTACATCTCTAAACTATCAAGTGCTTTTCCAGATATGAAATACACTTCGAGGAAAAATAAATTAATGATCTGTATTTTTTTTATAAAAAATTTAAAAGCTTTAAAAGCCTCATTTTAAACCAAACCAATCAATACGCTTACTAATATAATTTTAGTTTATATTTAATGATAAAATAAAAGGTGGGCTTCATATAAACATTTTTTATAAATAGTTATAAATGATTTACAATAATGAAGTGACTCAACATTTAAGTAAAAGAAATGTTCAAATCAGAACTTTGTTTATGTTTTGATGTCATTTTCATGATAATCCATTCATACGTTTTTATTTAAAAATAGAATACTATGCTCCTGAATAATTATATTATTTATGTAATACAAAAACAACTAAGAAGTAGTTTTGAATATTGAACCTTATTTAATACAATATCTTAGGAACTGTTTAGGTTGTTACTTTTTTTACTATAATAATTCATGGCAGTGGCGCACCAAGGGGTGGTTGAAGGGGGAAGGTAGAACTGTACAAGTAGGTCATTAATCTTTCAAAAATGATTTTAATAAAAACTTCAAACAAATTAAGTACCGCTATTATATGTGTCAAATGGAGAGGCTAGGTTTTAAGAGTAGGCTTACGACTTGATGTTCAAAATATATAGGCCTACCATTATGCACATTAAAAGTAATCCCCTAAAATTTCGAATATCATTAAAGTATATAAATATTAGGATTGAAACACTATAAGCCTCCTCAATCTCCGAAAGTTAATTTCTTGGTGCGCCATTGATTTATGACAAAATAGCCTGAAACATAAGACTTTTATTAAATGAAAGGGCACATTAATGAAGAATCTTTTTACTTTGCAGAATTGACAGACAACCTGCTAGCATCACAGTGTTTCGTGTTCTTCGTCGCAGGATTTGAGACGTCTTCCGCGACAATGAGCTTTTGTCTGCACGAACTTGCCGTCAATCAGGATGTTCATATCCGCTTGACGTGTGAGGTGGATCGGGTGCTTAGTGAACATGGTGGAAATATCTCATATGAGGCCATTCAGAAGATGAAGTACATGGATCAAGTGGTGGATGGTGAGTTTTAGAGCAATATTAAGCTATACATGAGATCATTCAGAAGATGAAGTACATGGATCAGGAGGTCGATGGTGAGTTTTATATCAACATTAGCCAAACATGAGATCATTCAGTAGATGAAGTACATGGATCAAGTGGTGGATGGTGAGTTTTATATCAACATTAGCTATACATGAGATCATTCAAAAGATTAAGTACATGGATCAAGTGTTTGATGGTGAGTTTTAGATCAACATTAGCTATACATTAAATCATTCAGAAAATGAAGTACATGGATCAAGTGGTCAATGGTGAGCTTTCAATCAACATTAGCCAAACATGAGATCATTCAGAAGATGAAGTACATGGCTCAAGTGGTTGATAGTGAGTTTTAGATCAACACTAGTTATACATCACACATCAGAATCACTTCATCAGAAGAGAAAGTACATGGACCAAGTGGTCAATGGTGAGTTTTAGGTCAACATGAGATCATTCAGAAGATGAAATTCGTATAGGTTGAAGAGTTATTGAAATATTAAGGTTAAATTTAATAATAGTAACCATTTCATAGTAGACAATAAGGGTGTGCGAAGCTACGAAATGTCGAAGTAGAATGTAAAATATCCTAGACGTTGATTTCACACATTAGAGAAAAAATTGGGAAGAAGAAAACTTCAAACTATTATGAACATCTTTTTAAATATTACATATTTCAACATTTCATTTTTTTAACAGTTACTTAACAGTTTTTTTAACACCGACTAGTGATTAAATGACATCTGTGACGTAGGCTAAGCATTGATAGATATGTCAGTATAACATGATATGGTGTTTTTTTTTTACTCTGAAATATTTCCCTTTATATTGATGCACTTAAATTGATAATTTAAAAATTAAAAGTAGTGTTATGTGACAGCAACATAAACATTATCTTAGACTTCGTCTTCGATATTGTTTCGTATTTTTCAAGCTTAATGTTGAGCTTGCAGCCTCTAGTAATCAAGAGCATGAAAGGATGACATAAACCTTAGCAATCGTACTGTCAATTGCTATACCTCACCAGTTACGCGCGCGCACCAGGTCATGGTTTTAAAACAGAGATTGTTTTGCCAATTAGCACAACACAGTGTATTGACAGTAACCGTAGCTCAGGGGAAATATCTATCTTCTGGTTGTATAATATAATAGTGTGCTTTAGACCTTTTTTAAAAGGGGCGGAGGGAGGAATGACACCAGTTGTTAAGGGGCTACTTCGAAGTGATTTACATACCCAGCCACCGAGTTACAGTATTTTTGGGGAGAATACCCTACAGATTGAGTCCCTGTTCAGTAAGGAGGAGGAAGTCCCAAGCCATATTGAAAGTCTGAGTTATATAACAACCGCGCAGAGCTGGACGGTCGTGTGTTCGACACCAGTTAGAGTTATAACATCAAATATAGGTTAGGGCGCACAACTGCTGAGTAGTGACATTTATAGAATGAGGACCTTTCACTAAACTATATATTTCAATAAACAAGGTCAAAACGAAGCCCACAACTATTTGCCACTGCCTACCCATCCCACTTAGCCATCCTGACAAATAGGCCCACGGGCTGGGCGGTTAGCGACATCAGCTTCGACTTCCCATTTTAAAAAGCGATCTTCACACACCCCTGCCATGTAATCTCCTATACAAATGCTTCTCTCTGAAACGTAATCATGATTTTGTCCTAGAAACCCTTCGCAAGTACCCCCCCTTGGGGAATCTTGACCGACTATGTACCAAGGACTACACCATTCCTGGAACCAAAGTGCACCTGGAAAAAGGAACAAATGTCAAGATCCCAGTATATGCCCTTCACTACGACCCTAAATACTACCCAGACCCTCACAAGTTCGACCCGGAGCGCTTCAACGAAGAGAACAAGAGACAGAGGCATACGTATACTTACCTACCGTTCGGAGAAGGGCCAAAGAACTGTATAGGTAAGAAAAATTAATTTGAAATAATGTTCTTTTATTTATTTATTTATTTAGTAGTCGTTATTCGATCCAATCAATTTTTACTATTTTAATGGTCCGATGCCTTCGCTAAGTCGGTAGCGCTTCTGCCTACCGAACTATGGGTCCCGGGTTCGATTCTCAGCAAAACCGGAAAATGTATCAATGATGAAATGTGGGTTACCCCTTTAACAGCACTGAATTAACGTGTGGGACTAGATGGTATGTCTGTTATATTACAAGTTAGTTCATAAGTACCAGCTTCGGTGGCCGAATAGTCTAAGGCAGTGTTTCTCGAAGTGCGGTCCTCAGAACACTGGTAGTCCGTGGTGGCCTATCAACTGGTCCCCAGGATCCCAGGAAGTTTCGTAATGATAATAAAATAGAATACAAAAATTCGAAATGCAAAAGCTTAAATATTATGAAATATTCTTACCATGCTGTATTTCTCTTCCAGGTAGATACAAGTAAAATATAAAAGAAAGACTGTAACAACCTTAAGTCAACAAAGCTGAACAAATTATTTATCAAAAGCTTTGAGGTCTAAAATTTTTATAAAAAAAATTAGACTATTATTACGTCCTAATACAATGTAATTGTATAATTTTTTTACAACATTTCATTTAGTAAATATGATACCCAAACAGGTAGTAAGACGCGATACAAAAAAAAAGTATTGCATTTATAGTCATAAAATGGAATTTCCTGAAAATAATACTTTCCCTGCATAGTTTTAACATCCCTCTCCCCTCCTCCCAGGGTCCCAGTGCCCCCCAAGTGCGCATAACTTCCATTTTGTGGATTCCCTTCACCAAAACTAGCAAACTATGGTCTAAGGCGTCACCCTCGTAATATACTTCTAGACTGTTAATAACTGGGAGACCCGCCTCGGTGGCGTAGTTGGCCAACGCGCTAGTCGTGCTGAGCCCAACTGCCGAGGACAGGGAGATCGAGGTTCGAATCTCGGTTGGGTGAACTGGGGGTGGTTTTTCCTAAATGGTTTTCCACTCTCCCTCCACGCAAATGCGGGTTCACTTCCTCTATTCAACCTTCCTAATTCCTAATCCATTAGTTTAATTAGTACTTAAACGTATAACCCGAGCGGGTAGTAAGACGCGATGCTAAATAATAATAATAATAATAACTGGGAGATCGGGGTTCAGAGCCTCTAAGTTCAACCTTCTTAATCCCTAACTTATCAACATAATTAGTACATATGCTTATAAACTGAACAGGTAGCAAAACGCGGTGCTAAAAAATAGAGTCAGAAGCTGTGTACTGATACAATCAGTCGGTTCAGACATTTCACGTTAAATACCTCCTGCCCCCACTCTACCCCTTCCCTAGCCCCCAAAAAACTATTTTATCTCTCTCAATTTTATGGAAATTCCGTTTAAGAATGTTTAAGAATTTTGTGTGTGTGTGTGTTTAGCTCCACTGCGTCTTACTACCCGTCCAAGCTGTGCTCATCTTAATGATGCTAATTGGGCAGGAATGAAAAAAAGGTTGGATATTAGAGGAAAATTTAACGGCTTTTGCATGGGAGGAGAGTGGGTAAACCATTTAAGGAAAAATCACCTTCATTACATCCAGCCGGGATCTGAACGCTGACCTCCGCATTACCGGTCAACCAAACTAGATAAACCTGGAGTTCAGTCCGTGTGCCACACTGGTACAATTTTGTACCTTTCAAACATAAATCTCTCGTTTAATCACTTTGTTTTTTTTTCTCCAACCCGACAGGTATGAGGTTCGGATTGATGCAGGTGAAGGTAGGTTTGGCGAGTCTGCTCTCGAGGTATCATTTCAGCGTGTGTCCGCAGACCAAGGTCCCTCTGGTCTTAGACCCTGCACAGGATTTGTTTGTCTTGGCAAAAGACGGGGTGTTCCTAAGGATCAACGACAGGAAGATCACATCAGGCTGAGATCCGCTATCCTCTCGCAGTGGATCTCGACAACTACAGTCCCATATTCATAAGAAGAACCTTATTTCATAGATAGAAAATATAATTTCATCTATTCATACGTCAAGTCATGGGATATTCATCTGTCAATGTTGATATTAATTATATTATCACTCTCCAGAAGCGAAGGGGGGAAGTAACACTTAACTCAGGTGGAAAATGTGCGTCATGAGGTAAAGGTTTGAGTGGGAAGGGAACCTTCCCTGTACCACAGAAAAGTGAAGGGATGGAAAGAGGGGAGAATTGCCTGGTCTCCAATTAGCTTTCATTTTCCAAAGCGAGAGGAGTTATGACACTACGACTGATTCGAGATCAAAATAAACTAACATACACCCAGGGATTCGATCAAATGGGTCACATCCCCCCCTTAAGATCCGCACCAAAATCCTCCTCAGGTATTTGATCCAATGAGGAACACTCTCCCATAAAAATCACAAAACCTCGACATGAATTTTTTTTTTTACCGTGGGGTGCGTAACCTCTACACCCTGGGTGCGGAATCTAGGTCAAAACTACCGGCATGAGTTTTTTTTAACCAAAAGAGGTGCGTGTTTGCGTAACATACACCTCTTTTAACAGATAAAAAATTAAATGGGAACACATAAAGAGTAAAATGGAGGTGAGGGCAGACGAACCACTTACACTTAATGGATGGTTAAAAAACAATTGAAAAATGTGTTATGTGACAGCAACAATAACTTTAATTTTCGACTTCAGTTTTGACATGGGATGTTCAAAGCTTCTCTTTGACTCTACATTTAAAAAGTAATATTTTCACAGCCCTAGACCCAGGTTTAATTCCCTCGCTGGCCAAAATTATTTTATTGGTGATGTTTTTAACTTTCACAGTTATGAGTTCACGAACGTGAGCTAGGTAATGTGTCTGTTCTAGATTTAAGTTGGTTTACAAGTCACGTTCTGTTCAGAAAGTGCACGTTAAATACCTCAAATAATAATAAAAGTCACCTTCTATTTATCTCTAAACAAAGTTTTAGTTTTTAATTGTTTTGTTCCTTCTTATCGTTAGACAAGAACATTCTTGTGTGTGATTTTACTTATGTAGTAATCCATGATAATAAATGTTGCTCCATTTGACACTTATATTATTCTGGTACACTCATTACTCTGTGAGTATACCAGAATAATTCACAGTTTCTTGCCTACCCCGTAAGGGAATGGCGTGATTAGGTATGCTCATTACTCGGATAATAAATTAGTATATGTAACTTGAAAATTAAACAAATACTTTTAAAAAACTCGTACGTTAAGGATTAAGGTCATTAGCGACTTAGTCCAAGAATTGGTAGCTATGGGCGTCACTTAGAGGAAATGCACCCGCATTAACGCGAGTAGAGGGTTAACAAAATCATAGTGGCAATAATAATATTATGTATCTGGACTATAACAATCATAGTTCAGTAGTGGAAATATTAACTAGTACTCATGTACCGTTTCCCAGGAGACGACAGAATGTATTAATCGTGCATCCTTTCCGTGGAATCTCTTTCCATGTCCCGATGAGATGAGATGATGGTGATAGTGAATATCAGAATGTGGAACTAGAGGAAACACTTGAACTTACCCTGGCGATCTTTGGGGAATTCCCCTTTCGGGAAAAATAGTTAAGGTACCAGCTGGGAATCGAACCCTCTCAGTAGACCCGACATGGATTCAAACCCCAATCTCCCCATCATTAGAAGACCAGACAAACACGATAATAACGCCTTAGACCATTCGACCACTGAAGCGGGTAACTGCTTATTATTCGTCTAATTGGAGATTGGTTGACTCCCGAGACCAAGTTAGAAATACGGCCCATAAAGTTGAATGGAAGGTAACACGAGCTATGGTTCGTATTTTTTTTTAATCATTTTTAAGACAACAAAAAAATTCGGGTAAAATAAAATATAATATTTCTCCATTGGAAACGTTTAGTTTAATTTTCTACATATAGTAATCTCAATAGCTCTTAAAGATTCGTCATGATCATCGCGGAATTTGGCAGTGACTTTTCTCTTCATTTAAAAGGTAGGCCTACTCGCTTCAGTGGTCACGTGGTAGACCACGCACCAATCTCGTGGGACTATAGGGGGTTACGGTGCTCAGGCGTATGGCACAGGCCCGACGTACGGCCGCGGCCGGGAAACGCTCTGGGCACCGCGCACGTTTCAAATAAACGAGCACTAGACTGTCTTTGCCACCTTCCTGTACTGACAGATCTCTAAAAATGCTATCGGGGCAGCCCCTGGGCGATTTTACGAATGTTGGAGTCCGGCATAGCTAAGACCCCGACAAGGTCTCCTGTATGTGAGGAGTGCGTACCCGTGTAGCGGGGAGAGCTACTCAGGGCACCTCCACGAGGTCCCCGCTGGACAACTCCGGGCAGTCGGTCTCAAGAATGGTGCTGAAGGGCCGGCAGCCAAGCTCGGGGAAAGATGAGAAAGTCCTGTGGCAGAATGAAGGAAGGTTTGAGGTGACGACTGTTCCTCGTAATTGGGCGATCACTAGGAGGAGCCAACTACTCCCTCCATCCGGTCTCAGTGGAGGTTTTTTCCTCAAGTTACGCAAGGCAGGCTGGCATGGAAGGGCCGGTACTGTTTTTTTCGGGTGCCCGAGTACCCGGAACGGCACTCATGAACTTCGGTCCATGTTCGGTGAAAAGGTTCCGGGTATCCGGGTTCCGATGGGTATCAGTGCACTATTATAGACCTATGAGCTCGGATATAGTGTAGCTTGAAGGCCTTTCGGGTGACCTCTTCGGAGGTTTAGTTTGGATATCAATGCTGAAGATGGAGAGATCGGGGCTCGATCCGGTCGGTTGCACTGAGGGTGAGTTTTCCTCAATGGTTTTCCAATTTCCCTCTACGAAAATGCGGGTGCATTTCCTCTAAATTAAGCCTTCCCAGTCCCTAGATAATTAATATGATTTGTACATAGGCATATAAACTAAACAGGTAGTAAGACGCGGTGCTAAAAAAAAATTAAAATATTTCTGGTCGAACGCCACAATACCCATATCATAAATTCGACAAATACTGTTGAGATTACGTTTTTTATTTATTTTATTTATTTGAGGTATTTAAATTGTACTTTCTGAACCGACTGATAAAATAAGCACATGAGAATTTCTATGAGCGAGAGCAAACGGATCTAAAAATTTTGCCGGGAAAGGTATTTTCACACATTTTCCAGGGTTCTTTTACAACCCACAATCGACGTGGGACCGACGAATTCACTTCCCCTCCGAAGGAAATTGTGCTACGGATGTTTTATCGCTCAAGAAAAATCCGTCAACCCTGCTTGGGGTTTGAACCCACGAACATTGGGTCGTGAGGCGAGAACTTACCCTAAGAGCACGGAGGTTGACTTGAGATTAAGTTTCGTAGAAAATAAAAAATATCTACTCGAGTGATACTTTATTTATTTTGGCCGGACAAATATTGTATTCATAAAAATTTAACTCACGTCCCCTTCCAACTCCTCTTAATTAAATTTCATAGGAACGAGATCGACTGTTCTGAGGAAGATTTTGTTTATCAGGGGCCATCCATAAACCATGCTGTTACGTGGGGGGGGGGGGGGGAAA
>CABFWO010004181.1:30808-59022 GCA_902155825.1 Timema genevievae | reverse complement strand
GGGGGGGGGCAGGTACTCGGGCAACTGACTAACACTAATGAAAAGGTCACGGCCCCACCAACGTATCTACCCCTCCCCTTTGACACCCTCTACTGACTTTTAAATTTAAAATATCATCTCGATGCACCTACTTTACTTCAATAGAAAGGTTAAATAATTTATATTTAAATAATCACGGCAGTCACAACATTGTCTACTCGGTGAGTTAGAAGATATTTTGCAAATAGGGCTGTATCTTAGCTTGACAAACTTAAGCACTCTAAGCACTATCATACTTAAGACACCAATGTACAAAATAGAAATAATTGGAAAACAATAGTTTACCCTGCAAGGCCTCTTATTTACCTGTTGATGACGCTTCCCCTCTTCCACTGACGAGTATACACATTCACTATACTATTTGCGTATGTAAAGCATCGACTTGCATTTAAAAATTACCTTTTTTTCTTGTTTCCTATTTTAGATATACATAGACCTCTACATACTTTTTTTAATCTACATCCTAGCAGGAAGATTCCTACAGACCATTTTCGTGAATAAACCAAATAGCTTATGTTGTAGATAGATGATTTAAATAAACTTTTCCAAAAACTACTTTAGGATCAAAAAAATACATTTTTGACAATGTAAGACTGTTTTTAGAATTATCTAAGAACATTTATAATTTTTATTTTAATAAAACATAAATGCATTAACATGTTAAATCTTATTTTGATTTGACGTGACTGCGCAGATAGGCAACGTTCTTAACAAGTGGCATAACTACGCACAGGTGGTCATATGGTCTAAGTGGCCCGGCTAGCAATAGACTGTATTACCGTTGACGAGAATGTCAAGGTTCAAATCGGCAGAATGCACTGGGGATGGTTCGGTTCTGTGTTAGATTTAAAGTGAGCACAAGTTGAGGTCTATATTTTTACTTTTTCACAACCCCCTCGGAGAGATAACTATTAACATCATAAAAAAAATCGTTGAAAAGAGAATAAAATCGAGTTTCTAGAAATCTGTTCTAACAATTTTATTGCATTTTGTATCTAAGCACTATTTAACATTACAAACAAAATGGTAGCCCTCTTTTTTCCCCCAAGTTTATATTTTTTTTCTAAACTATTTTTCACTCCTTCTCCACGAAAGCGTGGGTACTATTAAACCAAATGTTTACCTTCTTTGTCTTTACCATAATAGTATAAACATGTGGATAGGCTGGACGGTTAGTAAGATGTGGCGTTCAAATAAATTTTTAACAAACAACAATTTTTAACTAAACAAAAATAACACATTTCATGCTTTGCATTTTGTAATCTTCAGCTTAGTTGTTTCACACATCAAAGGTCAAAATAAAACAAAAGAATGTATCCATTGTGAAAAACACTGTTATTTTACACACTCTTGTGAACTATTTTTCTCTCTAAACAAAAAATGAAATGAACATTCCAGCACTAGTTAAGTGTGGCTCTGCGAGATGATGCGATTAGTTTCACATGTGTGAGCTAACGACCATGCACGGGCATGCCACTAATCGGCAATCACGTCAACAAAACAATGGCGATGTAATTATTAACCACAAATAGATGGAAACCCGCTGGACACAGCTTTTAGCTGGAATAATACGCCATCAAAACCGTTTGATAAGTAATGGCGTTTGTGTTTCTTTTCATTATAGGTGCGGTGATCCAAATATACAAACCTAGATTTAAAAATAACATTTGAGGTAGCATTAAAACTATAGTTTGTAGGAAACACGTTTAAGAAAATACAAACATATTTGATTGCGGCAAACATTGATAGCATTTTACTGTGTGCTATTAATATAGTTTTATAGGCATTGATGGGTGACCTGGCGGTCTAGGGGTAAGGTGTCAGTCTTCCGTGCTGGGGGTCCGGGGTTCAATCCTCGGTCCCGGCACAGATTTGTCTGATCGCCAAACCCTTCCTTCACTTCTGACAAGACGTGTATTAATCACCACTTGTGAATGTGTGGAATGCCAGGCCTCCACCGTGGTTCGGATCCCACGTTAAACTGTAGGTCCTCCATTTCATCTCACAATCACCCTACCATTACACATTAGCGTAATTGCGTATAACCCGAACGGGTAGTAAGACGTGGTGCTAATAATATTAATAATAATATAGGCATTGATACTATCTCTCAAAATTAACATTTACAAATCCCATGATTTGACGTATGAATACTTGAAAGTAAACCCTATTTTTTTATAGTAAGCCAACTTCCTACCCTCAACACTGAATTAAAGTCACTAAAATTTGGCATTCTAGAATGTCTTATCCTATATATTATTTCTGCTGTCAACATCCCTTTTTCTCAACTAATACAAAGCCTACAGCGACGAATAAGATATCAGTGGATAGGATTTTTTGCCGACTTCTGACATAGCATATTCAGTTTACGTTAAAACACATTGTTTGTTTCAAATTTAAGTTAAAAGAAAAATCTAACAATATTTTTGTATTAATTACCAAAAATAAACTCTCTTTACTATTCTATGTATACACTTCGGGGGGGAGGTTGAATATGCGAAAGTTTCGCAAGGGTTTACTGGTTCTATTTATAAATTAAAAAGTCTATCTTTAAAGTTATTAAAATATTTCAATAATACTTACTTGTGCATTACTGTATAATTTATCTAGCATTATTAATTAAATGGACCAAGTATGTGAAAACAAATGTGTCATTGTCTAGTAACATTTAGGCAATATCTGTTACATAGCAGACACGTGCTTCTTCTTTGTGCTGTGAACCTGCGTCAGCCAGACAAACGCAAAACAGACCGTAATACTATAGCAAAGATGTTAATACTATCAGGTCGATTTGTATTTAGTTACACACCAGTGTTTAGTAAAACAATTGGGATAAAGAAATTTTCTATCTATAATAAAGATTGGAAATAGTTTAATAAGAGCTTGGGGGCCTCGCGTGAGTACGTTCTTGACCCAGTTCGATGTAAAGCTAGATCACCGATGTATGCATACAGAAGGACTCTTGGGGAATAGGATTGACGTCTCCTTAAACTTAACCAAGTATTCTGACTGCATCACTTTTTGTACCATAGTTTGCAATAAATTCACTAAATTCCAGGACAACTATTTCAACGTTCCCTCTCCACTCTTAGGCCATCATAACAACTTTTCCACGGAGAATAGGAGCGGATTTTCAAATAAAAGGCTTTTTGTTGACATCAGAATGTAGATTTAGTAACTTAACTAGCTGCCAGATAAGGATGTTTTCTTATGAATGTAGATTTAGTAACTTAACTAGCTGCCAGATAAGGATGTTTTCTTATGGAAATTGGACTGTACTATAGTAACTTGAGTTTGTTCACTTGAGCACGGTTGGGCTATCCACATATTATTTACACTAACGAAGTAGGTAAGAAATGAACAAGGCAGAATTCAAAGGAGATATACCCGCACGTGTGGGAAAATGGTCAGGAAAAACCTGCCTCTATACACTTAACCGGAAATCAAACCCTAACCTCGACGTCATCTTCAAACATACTAAATGAACTCGGGGGTTTAGGTCCAGTGCTCCCGCCACCGGCTATTATCAAATATTTTCTGTGTGAACTCAACTATCGATATTTTACTACAACTCAGCCATTTTGTTTGCATTTTAAGATGCAGATATACTGGCCAGTAATTTCACGAGAGATGCTGTCAGACAGGACCGGCACAAATGTAAACAGCTCTGCAAGTAGATTTCTGATGATACACAAGTTGTTCCACAAGACCTACGCTTACCTTTCTAAACACACTCCTCGCTACTTCCACAAGCTCTCACGGAATATCCAAACCATCTCGATATTTTCTGCTTGCGCGAGTTAATTGTATCTCTCAATGATTTCCGCCGTCAAAAAGTAGAGTGATAGAAAAGTAAAACTGCTAATTTTTCTTTATGATGAAAATGAAGTTTTGTGGAGTGTGCGAAGTTTACAATACAGAGACAGGTTTAAAAAAAAAAGATGCCTTACAAGCCATAGCAAACAAGTTTTCCACCGATCCAGTGGAAATATCTAGAAAGATGCACAATTTAAGCAGTCAATTTAATCAAGGATTGAAGAAAAAAAAGTGATACTGGATCCATTCCTTAACCCAGCATTATCTTTCCATCCGTTTATTTCTTCTAATTAAATAGCTTTGGTTTAGGATGAATAGGGCAGCAGGATATTTGACACGTCTGGCGGGAGGAATTATTCCAGAATGATTGAAACAAACCTTGTCCTCTTAGGTGTAAACAGCTTTGTGAGAACTTTTGTAAGTCCCTTGCCAGATAGATCTCGCAGCAATTTATTGCTGCTAGTGTAAACAGACCACGACGGCACTTATGGGAGATCTGTCGCAATTCACTTGCCAGTGTAATTGTAACCTTATATAGCCTCTTACTTACAAGTTACACATTCCTTAAAAATAAATTTGAGTTTTCAATTTTTACTTTTTTTTTACTTTATATTGACCCCTCACAAAGAGAAGTATTGTGATTGTAAAAAAAAATCGAAAGCTATATTTTGATAAATGTCGACATGTATCTCGGTAGAGAACCGAAACCATTTTACTGATCTAGCTAAACCTTGGTATCTATGGTTTCCATAAGGTTTTTCCCGAGGAATTTTTGGAATTTGATATCTAACCCTAAAATAATTATCCGTAGAAGATAAAAAAAAAAGGGAAAATCTCTTTTCTCAAAATCCCCCATAACAATTTTGATTACATGTTGTATATAGGCACTGTTTAGCATTATAAATAACTCGACCATTTCTACATTTACATATGAAAATTACTTAAGCATAAATTTCCAACTTTGATCATGGCTCCACAACCATTTGAGATATGAAATAACTTTTCATTGTATTAAAAATAAAAATCTTTGAAATATATTTTTATAAAATCAATAGTTTCTGAGCTATAAGCAAATATATATATATATATGCTTATAGCTCAGAAACTAATAGTTTTGTATATATTATATATATATATATATATTTGCTTTTTAGCTCAGGAACTATTGGTTTTATATATATATGGAGTTCTTTGAATTGTAAAATTGATTGATATGTTCTTTGATGGAGGGAGATGTTCCTCTTTTCTCAATATTTCTGTAAGAGTGTATATTATTTCATTTATGCTCTTTGGTAAAGGGTTTCTATAACAATGTATAATATTTAATTTCCCAAATCTTATTAGTTTTTAATAAATGTCTTTATTTTAAGATAAAAGAGAAAGTCTGTGTAGTGTACAATACCAGTTATACGAATAGCAAATTATTTCAACAAATAATAAAAACTGGTCCGAGACCTTAGCTCGGTTGGTAGCGTGTCTGCCTACTAAGCTCAGGGCCCTGGGTTCGATTTCAGACCTAGCTTAAAAATGTATAATTGGTAAAATGTAGATTTCCCCTTTCACAATGATGAGTTAATGGTCAGGGGACTGTATGCAGTGTCAGTTCTAGAATTAAGTTAATTTATAAGTCATCTTCTTATCAAATCAAGATGCTTAAGAAGGTGCATACTAAACACCTGAAAAGCCACATTTGAGTGTCATTTTAGCTATACCAGACACAACTTGCATCGATGAGCAATGAGGTCTAATGCATCAAGCTCATCAGGTGTGGCTGGCCAGGAATGGGTTCAAATCCTGGCCGGTTGTAGTGAGGGTGATTTTCCCACTCTCCACTCAAATGAAGGCAAATTCCATCCAAACGAAGTTTTCCTAGTCCTTGGCCCATTAGTGAGATTAAATGTGGATATCCCAGAAAAATAATAAAAAAGAAGTGTACAAAAATAAAGTTAAAATTACAAATATATATCTTGATTAGAGCAAAAGGGAGGGGAGTGGGGCATACCATATATCCTTCAATTTATATTTATTTTGAAAAAAGTATTTCTTTCACTGGAATAAAATTCAATTTTATGCCAACATCTACATTCAGTTTCCAAAAGTGTTGCAAAGGAATGAGAGATATTTCCTAAGACATATTTTTTCCAATCCACACAATATATGTATTAGATGTTTGAAATAAAAACTTTGCAGGTAATAATTCAATTAGGGGTCAAAATACTTAGTGCTTATTCCAAACTTTTGTTTAGTAAGATCAATCAATAGGCCCTAATAGTTGGTTTTTTTGTGGGGGGGGGGTTATTCATTACAATAACTTACTTACATAGGCTATGGCATTAGAATCTCGAAAGTTCATTCCTGCACTTACTATTATTATTATTATTATTATTATTAGCACCGCGTCTTACTACCCGTTCGGGTTATACGCACTTACGCTAATGTGTAATGGTAGGGTGATTGTGAGATGAAATGGAGGACCTACAGTTTAACGTGGGATCCGAACCACGGTGGAGGCCTGGCATTCCTCACATTCACAAGTTGTGAGTAATACACATCTTGTCAGAGGTGAAGGAAGGGTTCGGCAATTGGATAAATCTGTACCGGGACCGAGGATTGAACCTCGGACCCCCAGCACAGAAATCTGACACCTTACCCCTAGACCACCAGGTCACCTGCACTTACTAAAGTATGTCACTTAGCCCTCTCGGGCTAGCTCTATCCAGTCACCCTTTTTACACCCCATCACTTTTAGGTCCATTCTAATGTTACCCTACCATCTACACCTAGGTTTTCCCAACGGTCTCTTCCCATTGGGTTTGCCAGTCAATCCCTGAACATGTTTATCGATTCTCCCATCCACGCTACATATCCTGCCCACCATAATCTACAATACATGATTATCCTTACAATATCTTGTGATGAGTAAAAAGTGTGTATAGCTCATTATGTAAACGCCACTCCCCAGTAGCTTCAACTCTTTTTGGATCAAATGTCTTCCTAAGCACTTTGTTTTCGAGCACCCTATTTTTTCCCGTCAAATAAGGTAAGAGATCACGTTTCACACCCATAAAGAACAACCAGTAGAATCAATGTTCTGTATATTCTGAAATGAAACCAGGCGAGTTGTCAACAACTTACTGACCAAGTAATAGCATGCACTTCACGACTATATTCATTCCAATAACAATATGATGAATCTTAAAAAAGGTGAAACTTAAGAATTATAGTTGAAATTGTAGGTTTAGATATAATTCACAAATATAAATCATCAAAACCTGAACATGTTAAGAGCCCATCTTATCCCAAACAAATAACACCTAAATTAGTATGTTACATCCCACCGTCACAGCTTAATGACGTTGCCGACTTTGTGAGTTTGAGGATGTTTTGCGAAGCAGGTTGCATCTTAAATGTATCCACATAAGAACTCTAGGCACAACCACACTTAGAACCCAATATATGAAACAGAAAGAGGGCAGGTGGCCTGAAAGGCCTCTTGTGTATCTGCTGACAACAATTCCCCTATTCTACCAATAAGTATAAACATTCAGAATACCATTTTCGCTTGGACAGGATTGACTTGTATTTCAAAACTAACGCTTTGCTCAACCCAATCTTATATTACTCTTGGGATCAAATTGAATCCTTTAATAATATAATTCAACACCAAGCACTTGCTCAGAAGGTGATACAAAATATAAAATACCCTTGCATGTTTTAAGTTTAACTAAAACTGTCAACAAGCTCAAAACATAGATAAGGGACACACAAACATAATGTACGAATGCATTAGGTTTTTCTCTTTACAAATAAAAATGGCTAACAATAAGCGGCCATACACACGTATTATTTCCAACAAGAAAGAATGGTGCGTTGTAACAGCATGAATAGCTCACAAGAAAAAAACTGCTCCTGGAATAAACCTCCCTTATCCACCCCACACAATGATTTGCCACGAGTAATCGCGGGTGATTGGACGTGATGTTTTGGTACCATTGGGCAAAAACTGTCATTTTTATCTTGTCATCTGGAATGGTGCTGTGTTGTGTATACATTTACAACTTGATTCTGTTATCACGTGGAGTTTATTGTGGTTTGTGTAAGATACGCTGAAGTGACAAGGAGCATGGGTGACAGAAAAATAATCATAATATGTATTGTTGTATGTTCTATTATTAGAATTTATGTAGTTAACAGCGACCGGGAAATATGAGGTTTATGGCAAAAGATGTGGCTAGCTGCAAAGGAAAAGCATTGTCAATTTTTTTAAGCTCTTTTCGGAATGAGCCCCTTATTGACTATACGTGTTTATCATTAAAATCTTAATAGGCTGTTAGGTCCACTCTGCAGTAAAATTATATCATAACATCATATCCAGCATTTTTTTACATTACTATTCATATACTCTTCACTTCCCACAGTAGTGGGTTCAACTTATAAATCTCTGCAATTTCGGTTAAAAACTCTTTGATAGCAAGACGAATGTCAGTCATGTTTCATACAACTAATACATGTCTTAATCCAATACAAACTTAAACACTCACAGAGTAAACACTGTTTAGGCAAAAGTATGAGGCGTGGATGAGTACAATTTCAACAGTTGATAAAACTACACTCCACAGGTAAGAGTGTCACAAACCTTTCTGCACTCAATCGTGGCATGTGGCAATGCCCATTAACACACATTCTTTCATGCGTGACCCGCAAGAAGCCAATATTTCTCACGGGAAAGAACACGTGTGTACGACCTCTGGCCATCTAATGATAATAAGATAGACACTACTCATTAAGTTAAGTTAAAATTTCCTGAATCATTTCAATTTTAGGTCTTTTTTTCTACTGATATACAACCTTTTAGAAATGTTAACATAGTTTAATAGGGTTTAAAGCTTTTGGTCATTTGACATTAAAATTATTGTGAAATAATATTAGAAGAAGGGGATTTTACAAAATTGTGACAAGAGGGTGGGAGGGTGAAAAGAAAAATTTGGCGTTACATGGTTTATGGACAGCCCCTTGGTTTAAAAATGAAATCTGGATATATTAACCAAACATATACATAATAAAAAAATAACGAATTGCTTTAACACCATAAGATTTGAAGATTCAAGAGTTCCATCTATAAAATAAATCCTCGAATCTTAGTTGGTATTGGAGTGATATGAGATTCATAAAAATCTCAAAAAGGTATATTGAATATAACTATGAAGATTTTGACGTGAAATGACAATTCTAACCAATTTGCTAAAAGGAATTATATAGACTTGTGTAGTTGGAAGAATAGCAAAATCACAAAAAAGGATGAAAGTGTATTAATATATTTAATTTACTAAAAAATTATACTCTTTGTTGTTTATTACATAATAGACATGACAAACAAAACAGCATTTGTCAGTGGCAACATTTGAGATTCAATTTTAAATATTTTTACTTTGACTAAAATTGTACATTTTTAAAGACTCGACATCTCTTTGGATTCGAGAAATATTGGATTCAACCCATCTTATATATAGTTACAAAACCCATAAATACAGATGTTCCAAAGCTGGAATATTTAATAATGATCATAATTATTATTTAAAAAAATTACAGCAAAATTAAAATACTTAAAAAAATGTACAAGGTCAAAAAAAAATTACACTGTGGTAAGTAATTTACAGTAAATATTTTGAGATGTATTCACTGCTGTACCTCCCTTCTCCTAAATATCGTTGTAAACGACACAATACACACTAACATAACTAAAACATTAAGATAAAACGTGAGACAACAATTTTGTCAAACGAAAACTTTTCAATACAACGTCTCCAGAATGAAGCCACTCGTAAAACCCTGCAAGTCCTTCAACACATGTAGTAAACACTTTTGCACTTATTAGATAATGCTGTGACACAATGTTTCAATCGTTCAATTAAATTAAATATGGATGTAATTTGTAACTTTGGACAAAGATCAAACCTAGGACCTTTGGGGTTAGTGTGCTAATGTCGGGACAACAATGCATTGACGCATCAAGCCACAAATCCTGGGCTCGATTCTTGTGTTCAACTATATTAGATTTAATTGAAATATGTAATCCAGATACGATGGTATCCATAACTAAAATTAATTTTCGCCTTCAGGGGTGTTTTCAGTCGAGTTAATTGGCTGTCAACCACCGTGCAAGGTTGAAATAAAGAGGACATTGTCACCATCTTTTACTTCGTAGGTCAATTGACCCTGAAACAACACCAAA
This sequence comes from Timema genevievae, assembly GCA_902155825.1. NCBI lineage: Eukaryota > Metazoa > Arthropoda > Insecta > Phasmatodea > Timematidae > Timema > Timema genevievae. The sequence continues at coordinate 48,935 of CABFWO010004181.1, read as the reverse complement.
ACAATACATTAAATGTATTCTTAGGTTAAGAGTACAACTGGTTTCTGTCCTGAGTGTCCTTGGTGCCACAAATTTGGTATTGATCAAGACAAAGTTGATAGGTGCCAACATTTATAAGAAAAAAAATTAACTAATAAATTCATGACAAATAGTAAAACTAGATAAAACTTCAAAAATATCATAACATTTCACCCTTTGGGCAACATTCTTGTTTACTTTTACTAATTAAGAATTGAAATATGTAGTTTGAATATGAATAGCTCAAATTTAACAACTCTTTCGATTGAACTAGTCAGACTAGATCACCTTTTTAAAATGATCCAGGAAAATTGAACTATGGGGTGATTCGATATTGATTCTTTAGCCCATCTCGATCAAATAAAAAAATTTACAAAAAAATCAAAGCTTCTCCCATTAGTGCCGCAGTTTCGCAATTATGTCAGACTTGTATTGGTTGAAAAAAAGTTCTTTATTTGAAATTTCCCTTGCTCAGCAAAGTTACCTACCCCTTATCCTTAACTCAAAGCAACATTACAAGCACCAATGCCTAATAGTAGCTGGGGCCATTACAGCAACCAGGGACTCTAATTGTAGCTAAAAAATAAGGTTGTTAATGGTAGCTTGGGTTCTAATAATAGCCGGACTGGCTTAAATGTAGCTAGGACACAAATATTCTGAGAATTTCTAATAGGCTTCACACTATGCAATTTTCCCAGTACCCCCTTTCTGGAATTCAACTTTCCTGACTTCAACTTCACACTGAGTTTTCCTAGTAATTCCCACACTTTACTTTGTGGAAGGTACTCTTAAGTTATTGAATGATTTTTTTTTTGTTTTTGTTTTTTTGGCCAGAGCTCCAAAAGTAGTTGGGGGCTCCAGTTGTAGCTGGGGTGAAAAATAAAGTTGTTAGTAGTAGTCGAGGCTACTCGATTAGGATAAATACGGTGGTAAACATGGGTCCACTTTAAATTAGGAGGACTTGTCAGCTCACCCTAATGATACAAGAGTAGAAAGTGTTTCTATAAAACACTAAAAAAAAACACAAACACAAGTTGAAACAAACTTTCATTGCGATGGACATCATCTTAAACTTGAAGCAATTTATAAGTGATTCAAAGTACTTAATTTATTTAAATGACTTTAAGAATTAATTCTGTTATCATTATATTTGGGTTTTTTATGTTCTAATTTTAAGTTAAAATGGTTTCATTCTGACAAACCCAATTATTAAAAGCCTGATATGTCTATGCCAGTAAGGGTAGTAAGCCTACTAATTGGTATTCTATGTATATACATTACTATTCTTTAATAAATGTTCCAATATTCTGTGAACATTTTCAAAGATACATTAAGTAGAAGACTTGCATTTTAAGAAAATATTTAAATACTTACCAGTAGCTCCCAATCAGAATCATTCACAAGAACTAAAATACCAGGTCTTCTGCAAATAAAATATACAATTATTATAATTCCAGAATTGTCACAAAAGCCATTAGGTATTAAATCTAGTTAAGTTATACAGTTTTTTTGTTGGAATGAGAACATTAAGGTGTCAGTTCATTCTTTCAATAGAAGAGATTGCCAATGATAGGGAGATTGGGGTTCAAATCTGCCAGGTACACTGAAGATTTTTTTTCCTAATGTCGATATCACGGATCAACTTGACATTAACTTAACTCTCATGTGCCCAGATCAGCTGGCCACATGGTCTAACGCAATACTCTCGCAGTAGACTAGACTGTCTAAGAGATTGAGATACAAATTTCGGTCGAGTGTAGTAAAGGTGGTTTTTTCAAAGCAGTTTTCCACTCTCCCTCCATGCGCATGTGGGTACACTTCCTCTAAATATAGCCTTCCCAAGCCCTTAAACCATTAGCATAATTAGTGCATAAGAACGTTTAAGTAAGACACAGTGCTAAAATATCTTCTGTATATCAATACGTTATGTAAAGGTTCTCCTAGTTTTTTTAAATGGCAGTTAATTTAGCATTCATCTAATTTAAGATATGTCCAGGGGAGAACTTACACATTAAGTGAAGTTACCATGAGTTCTAGCTAACCAATCATGTGAGCCATGTCAACAAGGATATTTAGTACTTAATTTGTTTATTTATGGTATGCAGCTGAGTTCTTCAGTACATTTTTTCTGCATTTCGCAAACTCTAAAACGTTGTAGCCTCTTGTTACACTTTGTTTTATATATTCAGTAAGCTACTACTCCAAGTAATGTAGCCTAATCAACCCTAAATGATAAGGGCATAATTTTGAATTCTACAATATAATATTAATAATTTTTTTTTTTTGCAAAGCTTTTCACTACCTGTTCAGGATACACGAATAGGCTGTGTAATAATTACACTGTGTTAGGGATGATGAAGGTTGAATTTAGATTAAGGGCCAGTTTCATAGTCAGATTTAGTACGCCTCAACTGCGGCACTATACTAAATACAAGACGTCACCTACCTGAAATTGAATGGAATGGGCCAGTTTCATATGCGAAACTGGCCCATTCCATTTTGGTCTAGGTAGGTGTCGTCCTGTATTTAGTATCGACTCGCACTTTAGGCGTACTAAATCTGACTATGAAACTGGCCCTAAGAATACCCACAATTGCATAGAGGACGAGAGTGAAAAACCGTACACTGTTCAACCCTTGTTCAAACCCCTGACAGCCCCATGATCAGCAGTTCATTCTAATGCGAGGATGACTCCCTAGGCCGGGGCTACACTGGACCAAAGATAAGTCGCTAATTTTTGGCGACGGATCTTCCATCGTTGTTTGAATCAGACACACTTCAGTAGAAGATCCAAGGGGTATTTTCTGCCCAAATTCAACTAACACAATCTGTTTTGCAGTTAAATTATAAAACGTTCTGTGCCAAACATTGTGCACAGGCTATACTGCCCAAGTCCGTCCACTGAGAAACCGTCAGTGTGACACATCCCATTTGAAAATACGCAGTTGCAACATGATCGATTCTCTGACCAATGAATTATCGGCCTGCCCAAAACCAAACATACGTTCATTTGACACAGTCATGGTGTCTACTCAAATTAACCAATGAAATTCCCGACTTTTTCCCTGATTTCCCCTGATCATTTCCTAAATTTCTCGACTAAAAATTATGTCACATCCTTCTAATTCTCCCACCTCCCCCATAATTTTTCTATTAATCTTTTTTTTATGATTAATAAGAAGTTTTTAAAATTTAAATAAACAATTTTTTTAAATTTGTATTAACATTGTTTATTAGGAATTAAAAATATATTACACAGCTACAAAAAAAAACTAAAGTTTGAATAACATTATTATTTACTGTTTTAATGATTATTATATTTTATATTTTGAGTAAAACCACATTTTCCCAGATTTTTATTGTAATTTACTAAATTCCTCGGCTTATTCCCGTTTTTTCCCGATCATTTCAAATTCCCGGCTAATTCCCGTTTTCCCTGATTTTCCCGGATGGTAGACACCCTGACAGTACACTCGACAGGCATATGGATCTTCCGTGCAATGTGGTGCAATATAAGGTTTTATATCAAAATAACTATCATTGTTCCGCAGCAAAAAGTAGGTGGCGTATCTTTGGTCCAGTGTGGGGCCAGCCTTAGACCATGCGGCCAACGAAGAAGGTCAAATATAATTACTGTACATCTAAAACTACATATAATTTATATATTTGATAAATATCTACTTGTTATGTGAAAACCAGTTTTTATGTTGTTTAGTTATATATTGAGATATTATTAAAATGTGTTAAAATTTTGAGAATAAAACAGCAAGTTAAAAATGTTAGCAAATGGGGCAGTTGTCTGACATGTGCTGGGTTTGGGAGACCTCAAGATTAAGGCTTCGTAGGGTAAGAATAATAAATGCATGTTATTTTCATGTTCAAAGTAAAATATCAATAAAGCATAAAATGACTCACACAATATCTCCTTGTACAAAGAGTTCTGGTCGCTCCTTCAGTAAGTTGTCTTTAATCCAAACCAGTAAACGTTTTAATGACCCTGAAAACAGTAATGTTAATTTTAAGCTTGTTCAAATCCATAATTTTCAGTTTCTAATTGAATCTAAATCTTGGCTAACTTAGTTGAATCGAATCCAAATTGAATCTCATGCCTAAGATAGACTTTGAGTCAAGTCTGAATTGAATCTCATCCCTAAAAATAAATTTGAGTAAAATCCAAATCGAAGGTTATTTTATCGAGTTAAGTGCTAGAAGATGAACCCCATTCTTTAAAATAATGGGATCGAATATTTTATTTTAAAAATAGGTTCAGATGTGAATCAAATCCTTTAATTACTATATTAATTCTTCAAATTGAATCAGTGTTGAATATTTTACTATGTTATGTTACTGAATTCAATTCAATAATAAAATATTTCTATAAATGTTGATAAACAATTTAGACAAAAAATAAAATAAAATCATTTTTGACACAATAAATAATGTAATAAATAAATAAATCCTAAAAGGTGAAATATCAAATAAAATTCTCACCACTATTTGAATCAGAGTAGGCCTATAAAAGTTGGTTAATATCTTTTTAAAATACAAGATATTTACTGTCACACATATCATTCATTCCTTTACAACCTGAAACTTAAATTAATTTCTCTATTCACTCTAGCACACAACTGGTTTCCGGTCTGATTATACAAATTTGTTGAATGAGTATGAATTATAGATTTGAATTATGAGCTAATCCCATCAAATCCGAATCTAGGAACTACTCATATTTCAAATTTAATCCAAATCTTCCAAAATTAAGAGTCAAAATTTTGAAGGTTTGCACAGGTTTAAATAATTTGAAACCATTCTTAATCATATCTTGTCACATTTGAAATGAAAATGTACAAAGTGAATAACAGGTCAGTATGAAAATGACCTGGTATTATGCAGTGTGGCCAAAGCAGTCAGGCAAAGTGATAAATGCTCCACACTTTCTGGGCAATGTGATTTTTTGATAATATTTTTTATTTAATACTCTGTTATATTTTTTCAAATAATTTTGTTAAATAATTCCTTAGTCATTTTTGTATGGTTAAATTTTTGTATAATTAAATTGAATTTATTTTCCTTTAATTACTGAAAAATATAAAACAGTACTTACTTGTACATAACTACAAAATATTAACGTGATAAAGTTACTCTTAATTAAAATAGTTTATCCAGAAAACCTTCAAACAATGAGATGTACTTGATTTTCTTAGATATAGGTCCTGCCTATATAATAGTTAAAAATAACAAAACAATAAAACTGAATTGTTCTGAAACAATTAGTTGAAATAAAATATTTTGTTTTTATAATACTTGAAAATAAAGAGAAATAAAATCTTGATTGTTTACTTTTGACTAAAACTTTTTTTTCAATCTTGTAGTTAAATTTCTTTTGAAATCAAACTTATTTATTGGAACAATTCAGACTTTTGTGACATTTAGAACTGCACATCTTTTTTTCTTTTTGACATATGCATCTATCAGAATTTGTTCTATCAGAATTTGTATCCACCTTTGCAGCTAAATCTGCTGTAACCTTGGCCTCCAGAAATTGATGACATTCTTGCAAATGCATGTAGTGAAATTTCTATATCTGATTCTTCTTCAGCATCAATGAAATTTTCTTTGCTAATAATAAATTGGTTTCTTGAATATAATTGGTTTAATTTGCCATGTTTAGTCCCCATTTTATAAAGATTTTTATTTTCAGTGGCGAGGACAACAGCTATAATATTTGTTCCATCACTGAATGCTTGGTCTACATCTGTTACACAAAGCCTTACAGTTTCATCTACATTAGCGGATGGGTATTTCAAATTTGAGCTGGCAATCATTTTTAGTGCTTTCTTTTTAAGACTGGATAAAACCATTTATCTAGTTTCCGACACATTTTTGATTTTTTCTTATATTGTTATAAATGGTTGTTGATTTTCATCTTCATCATTCATTACAATTTCAGCTGTTGTAACATTCATGATCAAATCATTTTCAGATAACAAAATCATATGTAAAGATGGCTTTTGAAGTTCCTAATTCGCACCACTATTCGAGTCTTACATTGTTGGATAATCCGTTGTAGTATTGGGTTTAATAATATCAGTTCCTTCATCTTTTGGATCGCTCTGATTTTAATGATTACATTACTTTTAAAGAGTCACTCCAATTCCTCTTCTGTATTTATGCCCGTCAATGCTTCTTTCAGTAAGGAACTTTCCAAACCAACCTTAAATTTTGAACCAAACATGGCCTTGTAAGGGCTGCAGTGTATACCGAAGTGATGTCCTCTGTTTTTCATAAATTTGAACCCTTCTGACCACTTATTTATGTTGTTAGCCAAGAGGTGAGAAGTTTTCAACATCATAGTTTACCCTTTCTACTGAGCCTTGGCTCTGTGAGTGTCTAGGTTTGTCATACATCATATTCAGTTCATCCCATCACACATACAGTCAAGTTCCTTAATAATATCATTAACTAATTCCCTACCATTATCCCTTTGCCAAATACCTGGTGCACCAAATATCGTGAATATTTATAGAAGAACAAACGCTACTTCTTTAACACTTTTTGTACTTAAAGGTCTGAGCTCTACAAATTTAGTCCGATGATCCTGATCTACAAGAATAAATTTATATTCTCTATCTGTTTGAGACTGTATGTCGATCAAGTCAACTTGACAACTTGAGTTCATTTCATTACTGATAATTGGCTTGACTACCAAGCCCTTCTTCAGATTACTCAGTTATTTTTTTTTTTTTTTCACATAGTTTCAAGTAAATCACAGTCATTCCCCTCGTAATATTTTTGTGTTTATTCTTTAGCTTTTTTTACATGCAATTTCTTCCACCATGACCAATCGAAATGCGAGTGTTGTGAAGTATGTGGAATATTTCTTCTGTGTGTATATAGTATTTAATAAAAAAATTACCTTCCTTTACAGGAACAATCATCTTTTCTATATTTTCTATAGAATGCTGATATTCTTTGGGAAACTTATGTGTTTGTTTCACTTTTGACTGCATAACTTTCTAGATCATATTTGAGTGTTCTCTTTTTTAGCCGTTAATAACTCATTTAATCGGTTAATGAAAAGAATTTTTATATCACATTTCGGATCCTCAATGACTTTAAAAAAATAAATACTATCACAAAAGTAAATGTACTATAAACTAATCATAACAAACTGCACGCTCTACTGTCTACTGAATACTGTCGTCAACTTAGTACAGTCAGGAATGTGTTTAAAAGCTGCAGGTGAATGCGCAGTTGCTGATTGGCTGGCACGTAATTGGATGTCCATTGTTCTCACCAGTGACGTAGTACCGCAATATTTTCCACATAGCCTGAAGAGTGTGGAGCATTATTCATAATGCCCGGTAAAAATGATAAATTAACATATATTTATCACTGCTGTGGTCACTATACATAATGCCAGGTCATTTTTCATAGTGAGCTGGTTAATCACTCTGTCCGTAGCATACACACTGTTTACCCTAAACGGTAGCAACCTTACCTTGACGAACTAAACTATAGTTATATTTTATAAACTATGCCAAAGTGGAACCATATAAGGTAAGCTTGATACCATTCAGGGTAAACGAAGCGAACATACGGAAGGAGATAGAGAAAGGAGGGATGAACTAGCTTTTGCGTCTTCTTCAATGTTTGTCACCATATAATGTTAGAGTAGAATATCTCTAGTGTATGCCAGGGCTGTGGAGGCAGAGTCAGAGTCATAAGCAATTTTGGGTGGAGTCAGAGTTGGAGTTGGTGAAAATGTACCGTCTCCGACCTCAAAATAAAAACTTATAGTATTATAGCAAGACAAGGTAAGTATATCATTTTGACAACAACAAAAAATTTTTAGGAACAATGTTTTTAATGTTGTTTGATAAATTTATTCAAAATATATAAATTCACAATGCCAAAGAAAGATAGCCATGAAGTAATCTCTATTGGAACATTTTATTAGAGTAAATTTGTTATTATTAATTAATATACATTGGCCATTTCTGAAGGAGTCGGAGTTTGAATCGGACAATATAAAAATAGACGAGTCAGAATCAAAGGCTTTACAGTTCTGGTGGATGCTACTCACAAGGCTCGTGGTTGACTGGAAGATCAACTTCATGTTTTTTGACATTGTCGAACAGCAGCTCTGCACCGCCCCTGGATATACCAATTATGCATTAGTTTTGAGAGTCTCATACATTAATATTAACCCTTTTAGTGCCAAGAGCCGATCTGACCATATTTAGAAATTTGCGTTAATTCTGGCGCTACCCGATAGATATGGTATGAGTGTTTTATTTTACTTAACAAGAACATTTCCCTCTGTTATACTAGAACAGTATAAATAGATAAAAATGATAGAACAATCTGTAAGAAAAAAAACTTACTTCATACATAACAGTTTGGAGATTTTTCTTATAAAGTAAAACCTTGCAATCATGATGGCATAGCCATAGTAGGAATAGCTCTTTGCACACAAATCCACTATAGGTTTGACACTAATAGGGTTAAGCCATAATTAAAAAGGAAGTACCAGTATATATTTGAGTCTAGAAGTTGCTATGTCCAAGCATAAAAAAAAAACTCCTTGTTAAGACCCCTTTATCTCAAACTAATTATTTTTAAAGCATTAAACTATAATAACATAGGCTTAAGGGAACGGCCAGACTGGGCGAGCGACTAAAATATAAAATAAACCCCGTCGGTTGTAATGAAAGGTGGCCAGACCAGAGCGACAGAGCGCGCGTGCTTGAAAGATAGAACTGGTTCTATTTTTCAAGCACGCACGCTCGACCCGGTACAGTCTGTCTTACAGTATGTTGGTTCAATGTATGCTAGGAAAACTTCTCATTTTGATACTTTTATTACTATCGATAGGCTTAGCACACGTGCTACTAATAGCCTAATTTAATTGGTAAGATCATAAACCATACCTATATGTATGTATATATATGTAAACCTGATATGTTAAAATACCTCAATATTATCAAAGTAGGCCTTTACAAATAAGAACCACCATTAGCGTGGAGAGAGGATGAGAAAACCACAACAAAAATCACTTGTTAAAACCCCTCTTAGTTCACTCAGCCAAGATTCGGAGCCTCCTCGTCAACAACTATCGAGAGCTATCTGCTAATCATGCGCTTGCTTGCACACTCACCAGTCTGGCCACCCAGTCACTTGCGTGCTTGCTCGCACACTTGTCAGTCTGGCCGAACCCTTAGAGTAGGTTTATACAAATTTAAGTTTATTATGAATATAGAACTTTTATAGCAAGTTTCATTGTGCAAATGTAATTCTGTGTTTGTGAAATAGGTCTAGGGGACAAACTTTATGTCCAAACTTAGATTGTGCAGTGCCATCTCGTTGTATTCATGAGTATTACCCGTGGCATGGTGTGGAGTGTTGCCCGAGTATGCAGAGCTTTTTAAAACTGTACCTGTAATAATGCTCTTCCACTCTCGGTCACCATTTGACCAATAACGCATAGAGTCAACTCTATGTTTCTCAAATGGTAGTGTATTTTGTCAATGCCTGTCCGATGAGTGTTCTACTGAGTGATGAGAACATTTTACGGTAATAAGACACAAACTACCGTGCAAATAAGAAACATTTTCTTTGTTTTATTACAATATTATTATAGTTCATTTTTATTATAGCCCACCGAAAAAGATGGAGAATCGAATAATAGCGAGATTTATCAAGTTTTAGAATTTTGAATGGTTAGAGAATTAAAATAAAGCTCAATAAACTCACAATGGAAGCATAGAAATGTATACAATGATTATATTTTGTGTTGATTTATTTATTTGCATTATAATGTTGATCCATGATCATTTCCTATAGAAATAATATTTATTTGATCAATATTATTCAAAATTTTAATCTAGTCACACATGAAAGTTAGATTCCGGGCAGACATAGCCTATATATACTATGGAAGTGTGAAAGTTAGGTTTGTATACTAATACCTATTTTAAACATTAATTTAGGCTTTAATATTTGTGACATCATCTAACGGGCATATTTGTTCCGTTCTGATTGATTCTTTTGCAGTAGTTTAATTTATGTTCAAGATTTCTTCAACCAAGACAGTAAAATTGTGTCTCATTTGCAAGAGTTGCATTCACTATAGAAAAAAAGGTGTTATGTGGTCGTTTAAGACAATTATTGTGTGTTTCTAAATACAATTATTCTTTGGAATATAGTTTGAGGTGTGCCATATGTTCATGAACAAGACACTTGGCCTACAGGTATCTAGTGACTTAAAAAGAAGTGAAGTTACCTTTTTTCCCCTCCTCAATCATTTTTTCACCAAGTAAAATATATTATTAAATAGGAATAAAAAAAGTGTTTTAAAGGTGCAATATTTTGTGAACCATCCCTAACAAAGTTGTAAGTCCTAAAGATTAAAAGTAAAAGTACAAAATTTAAAAGGCAATTAATATGTTTAAAAAGATTTAAGCTATACTGTGAGCCGAGAGCGCAATTCTTTTTTTGTCAAATTATGAGAAATTTCGGCCCTTCTAGCGCTCATACACACACTAACATTCAAGCAAATTTTCAACTGTTTCAAAACAAATGTGAAAAAATTATAAATTGCTAAAAAAAAAATCCTTGGATAACTCACTTCTAGGCTGGTATTTTTAAGCATGGTAAATACTTAATAAAAAAAATTATTTATTCACACATGAAAGATTAGGTCAGACTCAGTTGGGTTTTTTTAATATTTAAAACTCTAAAGACCTAATCATTGTGCACCAAAAAAATACCATTATGCTCTAAAATATTTCTTATGCGGTTTGGATGTTTGAGAATCTACTTTTGGTTGTTTAGTTCTAAGATGTTAAAGTTTTTTAATTAAGATAATAAAACAATAATTATTCATTCACAATAATTAGGTTTGTTACTTAAAGTAAACGACAATAGTGTGCTTTATCTGGCCCATTTTATTTTATTTTTTATTCTTACATGGTACAATGTTTAGATATTTTATTCACTTTATTAGGCACATAATAGTATGTAGAATCGAATGACACTATTATTTATTAATGTTTAATAATTTTAACACTACACTACACTTGCCCTACATTCAAACAAAACTCGACAACAGATAGTCCCAATCACTTTCAAAATTTAAATATTGATGATGGCGTGTAACTTATCTGTGATGCTTTGCTTTACACCCGTGATCCTGTGCACTAAAAGGTCATTACATGTAACATCCACATTTAATTAGCCTATTACATTGAATAGTTTGTTTTATCTATGATTATAAATTTAATTTATTAACAAATGAAAAATTAGGTTAAGTGGTTTGGGAAAGTGTCATAACAATGCAAGGTTAGGTTAAGGTTGGTTGGGAAAGTCTCATAAAAATGAATATAAACTAGATGTCTTATTTACATGGCACCATCAATATTATGTTCCAAAAACTATACCATCGTTCAGGTGAGTAGAACTGTAACTTATATAGGGGGTCTAATTAAAAACAAATTTTGTTCAAATCAACACTAGGCCTATATATTTTTAAGTTTAGGAAAATGTAGGCCTGTCTGATACAAATATTTTGGTTATTTTAAGAAATAAATGGCCAAGAATGGGAAGGATATAGCGTACAGTCCCCAAGTAAACTGTAGTACCGTACTTGTAAAGGTTTAATGCATATTAATAAATAAGTTAAATCACTATTGGGGATAATCTAAGGTGTTTGAACTGTTCTAGGAAAGTTTCATTAATTCATTCATTCAATGGTATTTGTTCCCTGGAACTTGCTTGGAGGAATATTATCAAGTAAATTCTTGGTGAGTTATCTAATATTTTTTTAAGATTACATTTTTCCCCCACAATTTAACTTATTTGGTTATAATTGGAAATTTGGTCATGTTGTGTGTTTAAATGCAAGAAAACATTAAATTTTTAATAATTTGAGATAGAAAAAGGTTAAGGACTCAGCCCTCTGCTCATACTATCCCTGTCATTGTTAAAACCAATGTCCACTCTCCAGATGAGTACGAAGATACCAACGACACACTACCAAAATAATCATGAATTGTCAACAGAGTGCCCCAATCATTATAGACGTGCTGGAACTTCTTTCTTAAAAGCAAGGAGAAACAGGATAAATGCAATTATAATTGCCTCTCGTGTATTTGGAACTGAGCTGAACTAGGTTTATTGTCAAGCAAAGTTAGTGAGTGTCCAAATAACTTAATGTAGAATTTGTGGAGTGTATGGTTGTTAGGTTATCAAATAACCTACACACTTCTAATATATCCACCAAAATTGTATTCTAGTAATCCAGCTGGGTATTAGAGTAATGTACTGTACCATATTATGTTATTTTTGTAATAAAATTAATTCAAATTTAAACCTGAACTCAAGTGTCAAATGTATAACATTTGGTGTAGCCATAATTGTAGCACGTACACATTGAATAATATAAGCCTTGAGCACAGACAAATAAAATACTTGTCTGTGGCCCTGGGATAGTCTATATTTGAGTAATGTGATCTGTAGATTTTACTACAAAAGGAAAAAGCAACCAGGACTAAGAAATATTTGTATTAAAATATATAATTAAATAAAATTGTTATGTATAAGTAACATTGTGTATCTATAAGATATTTGAATGGATATATGTGGCTAAAATTTTAGAATTGTCCTTTGAATGTCATTATGAAAGAGAGAAGGAAACTTAAGAGTATATCCTTCTCTCCTACACACAAACAGGGCAATGTGGCATCTTGAAATCGTTTGGTAATTTGATTTACTAGACGAGATACAACAATATGTGACAAGTTAGATAAAATAAATGTGTTATTAAAGTTTTGAAGAGCATAAAAAACTCGAAATTCTTTACTTTTTTCTTTAAATAAGTTGATGTAAGCTCTTACATTAATACTTCCTACAAGCCTAAAGCTCGTTTGAACGTTAGACTTCTACAAAATAATTGTCATTTAAACAAATGTAATTAAGTTATAAGCTACCTTAAGCTACCTTATTTCATTATAGACTTCAAACTTTAAATATACTATGGTTATGAAACCATTTACAAGCTAAGAGCCAACATTAAATGCATTGTAATATAATAATACTTCCTGCAAGCTTATAACCTAAATGAACGTTCGAATGTTATAACAACTACTCAAAGTTTGTCATTCAAACAAACGTACACAAACAAGTTTTAAGATAACTTATTTCAATATAATTACTGAACTTTATATATAGTATGATTTCTGGAACCAATATACAAGCTAACAACCAAATTTAAATATATTAAAATCTTGGCAGAATGTACTAATCAACATGGATGATCGCTACATATTTATAAATATTAAAGATGTTATTTTTATTTGTACAATATTGCCTATAAAACTGAATTGTATATCCTTTAGTGAAAATTTTAACAGCCAAGTGTTGTATAATACCTCACTATTTTCAAAGAATAACACTTTTATTAATCAGTGACATGTTCTCTCATAAGAACATTGAAAAACCCTCACAATCAAGAAGACGACAAACATGAGCCTCACATCTCACTCATTTGCAAGGGGTGTGTTTATGTCCATCCAGTATAGTATAGAGGTCACTGATAGGAAATAAAAATCATAAATATAAACAGTTAGGTACTATATTGTTACGTTCAAAATATTTTCAAACACAAACATTATAGGAATTTAATGAACAGAAAACATTTGAGACATCTACCAGCGTATGAAGTCAAAGGATAGTACACTAATAATAACAATAATAATAATAATAATACAATTTCATTAAATTTCAAATTAAATCAAAATTATTAAAGCTAATTTCGAACATCTATTTTTTCTCTTCCTACACCTCCTATCCCTTAGTAAACTACTCTTATAGGGTTATAAATCAAATTCCTAAAAACACTTGTGGGGACCCAAAATACCAAGTTTTATCCCAATCGGTAAAATAGTTTCAGTTCTAGCCCAAGGTACAGAGAGACGTAATTGTGAAAATAAATTTTTTGTTTCAGGGTGTCATGTATTTATAAAAAAAAATTGAGTTTTTTTTTAAATATCACAATACTTTTTCTACAATGTATCGAGAGAAATTAGAAATGATTGTATGACCTTTTAATAATATTAATACTATTTTTAAGTACTTACGTAGTGTTAGATTAATGCTTTATAGTTCTCAATAATAATCTTAACAAAAATTTCCATTTTCATCGTTAGTTAAAATCCAAAAATATTTCTTTCTTTAGATTCTAAAGATAAATATTTTTTTTATTATGATTTTAATTTCATTCTTATGATATCTTATGTTCATGTAAATCTAAACTGTCCGATAGATAATTATTATTAGTCTTCCATTTATTCTCTATTATAAATGTATATTATATTTAATACTAGACTAGTATTAATTTTAATATAAGGTTTACTTTAGCATTAATACTATAGAAAATAATAATTAAACTAAGATATTATTAAAAATAATGATATTTATATTAATTGGAATTATGATATTAATGATTGTAATTATCAAAATTATTATTATTATGATAGTAACAATAATCATTTAAAACAGTACCTGTGAGAGTAATCAAATTTGTATCAACATTTTGGAAATGGTTGTAAATTTAGATAAGGGTTAACTATAAACGTTTATAAAAATGGCAATATAAAAAACTAATTAAAAAAGTTTCAATAAAGCCACATATTTTCATTCATTGGTGGCAATCATTTACGAAAAAATTCAAAGAAATTGATGCCTTTAGTATATCAGATATAATACAACAATATTACTCTTTGGAAAATATTAGGTTGACAGACATATTACAAGGTGCCACTAAAAAATAATAATAATAATAATAATACTTACACCTTTTTCTATATGTTAATTTTCTAACAATTGGCAACAAATTTGTTCTATTTTTTAAACACTAAACAAACACTTGAAATGGTCTTAGACTAATGAGATTCAATAAATTACTACATAATGGTGTATCTTATTTTCCTAAGACTTACTTAAAAAAAAGTAAAATCAAAAGCATGGGGCGTGCTCTAGTACTCCCTGAAGGTGAGCACGGGAGTAAATTCCATCATGTACCAAACGGTTAGTCACACTAAGATGTTGACTAAGCTGTAGCGGCAGGTTGTCGCATTTTGCGAAAGCACTGGGAAAAAATAAGTTTAACTGTTTTGGGGATTAAACTAACAGTGAATGCCATCTGTGATTTAATCTATGAACTATTTATATCATACCGACTATTTATATAAATACCTCTTAATGGGCTATGCTCTCCTAGTACAGCATTATAATAATTGTCCTGTTTCTTCTAAGCCAACATCACTACTAAAATAACTGACAGATCCATCTATGATTAACGTTATGAACTGTCTTGTGTCTGAGCCAACAGCATAAAAGTTACCTACAGAGCCATCTATGATGAAGCTATGAACTATTTGGGCGTAATCAACTAAATAATTATTTAAATACTTCTTATTGTGTTATGTTCTCCTAGTATATCATAAAATAATTGACTTGTTTTTAAGCCAAGTAGACTAGAGCTTTAAACTTAAAAATAACCCACAACTAACTGTAATAATACGTGAAGCTTTATACTATTTTAAAGATACAAACAAAATAAATAATTAATAACTTCTTAAATACCGAATAGCTTAGGATCTTCTTCCTAATGGTGATTTTTAACAGCGTTATGTAAAATAGAATTTTATATTTTAAACAATAGTATATCTTACTTTAAATTATAATCATATATGTAGTGTTATTAATTTAAAGAAATTTTTTAACTAAATTAAATACGCAAAAACTATAAATTGTTTGCGCCACAAATTCAACACCAGCCTATGAAAATATTAAAAACACAAGTCAATTTTAATGTCTAAAAGACATTACAAGGATGTAAACGTGAGATCTATTTAATATTTTGTACAAAAATAGTACCAAACAGCCATAAAAATAAATAAATAATTTTAAACTTAACAGTAATAATTATTTAAATGTGTAGGCAAGTATTAAAAATCAATTAAATCCGTAATAGGGAATAAATAAAGGTTCATGAACATCTAAAGGACATTATAAATGTTTTACCATAAGATGTCAAAAGAAGGAAATTAAAATGCCAATAAAAAGGAAATAAGGATTTACTTATAAAATCTGCTCTAAAATAACCTATGGATTTTGATTAACCAAGAAAATGACATTTTTGTTAAAATAGGTGACTATGACAATAATTTAGGATTAATATTTAAAATTGTTAATCGTTAATTTTAAGACTACGTAAATAAATAAATCTTAATAAAAGATGATTAAAAAATATATAGAATGAGAATTCAAAGAAGTAGATGTGTATGTCTTAAATAAAACCATGAACATACTCTTTACAATGGATTAGGTGTATGTGAGTGTTAAGGTCCATATTAGAAAGTACAAAGGTTTAAATCCCAGATTATTTTAACAGCAAAATGACAAAATAAATCTTTCATTAATTTTATAATGCTAATGAAGCTCTCAAAGAAGGAAATATGTATACGGTTTAACCAATAATATAACATTATAGTGAAATAGTTGTATGAGTGTTAAAGTCCAGATTCGGAACCATAAAGAATTAATCTTAACACTGAGTAATTTAATATAAATATGATTAAAGGGCTGTTCATTAAAAAAAATTAGAAATTTTCTATGAGCAGTGTCGTTTATTCAATGGAAGTAAGAGAAGCAATGCTTCCTTAAAATTAAAAAGGGGATAAAGAAAATAAGACGAAAATAATGTTAAAACCAATTATTATAATTAGAAACCTCTCCAACAAGGATACTGTTAATAATGGTTGAGATGGCAGCTCTTCTTTCTTAGTGCAAGCAATTCTTTCTCACTCAGAATGACCGGCCAGGCAGCAGGTCTCGTTCTTTATTCTGTCATTCGTTTGTTTCCAGCTCTGTCCGGCCATCATCGGTGAGAGGGAAGCAGCATTTCCCTAGGCGAGTATTGGCTCAGTTTATTTTCATGATTGATGTATAATCGTACTTAATATACTTTTAAAATTGTATTCTTTGGGTTTTTTTAGCAATATTTATTGTTTCTAGAAATAATGAAGGGTATTATATTACAAAATAATGTAATTATCACAAATTTACATTAAGTTTAGTTTTATTTTACAAGACTATTGACACTTGTTTGATCCTCCAAGGGAAGCAGTTTGTTTCTTTGCGTACAGTAGTAGAGCGACGGGTGCGTCAACAAGTTCAGCGGTGGAAGAGGAGGGTTGCTGTGTCAAAAATAATAAGTAATATTTTGAAATATAGCTTTTCGTCCTGATCTCTTGATGGAAAAAAGAAAATAACTGAAACCGGCAGACCCACTCCATTTATAGGCACAGCAACTTTTTTTTGTTAACATTTCAATACTCAGTTATATGAAAGTGTTTATTAATTATCGGGGTGTTGGGTTGGTAAAAAATTATATAGTTAACCTTACTATTTACTAACGATAATGGCTTGTAGAATAAATCCTGATTCCGAAATATTAATAATATTTGCAAAGCTATTAAAAGGAATGACAAAGTTCAAACTTATTTGCAGACCACAATACAAGACAAAACATCTGCAATAATAAATATATTATTATTATTATAACTCGTATTACAATTATTATTTTAATATCTATAATTTAACGATTGAGTAATATTTCTAAGATCGCCAATGATTTTGTTTTATTCCATTCATACTCTGTGCCACCTCCTTCCTTTATTCTCCATGATACTTTAAACTCTACAGAAAAACTACAACAAGGAAGGGCCCGTGTGAGCTTCCAATTAAACTATGGTCCATCAGACCACCTTTATTGTAGCCTCAATGCTTCCCTTTGCCTAGAATTGATCACACTCCCCTGTCTATAAGAGATAAAAGTATGGATTAGTAATAACTATGATGTTTTCTTTTTGGTGAAATAGGTTACTAAGAGTGTTAAAGTCCATATTCGGAATTTTAAAGGGTTAAAATCATCAAACTACCTCACATAGAAATTAAAAAAATATATGTATGGTTCATAAATAACCATGATTATATATATGATTATATATATTCTCAAGAATTCTACTCTATGTTTTATATATAT
>CABFWO010004181.1:0-30639 GCA_902155825.1 Timema genevievae | reverse complement strand
TTTTATATATATATATATATATATATATATAAAACATAGAGTAGAATTCTTGAGAAAATAAAATCTTTACTCTTTTACTCTAAGATATACATATTTTTTTAACATATAGTAAAATTCCGTAGAAACATAATCTTTCTATATATATTATTAGCAATTATTTTACATATTAAATTTTGAGTAATAAAAATTTAAATAAATAAGAATTGTTCAATTGCACCTATGCAATAATTCAAAATGTTCGAGTACAAAACTAATTAAAATGATATAATGAAAATAGTAGCTGTAAAATAAAATAATAATTGTAATAATAGTAGTTTTTACTACCCAAATAAAATTATCAATGAGCCAGCGAAACTGGCAGTTTAAAGTACCATTAGAATAAAAGTAGCAGCACATATGGAGAAGTTAAATACCTCACCACCATTTTAACCCAGACAAAGCCTTAAATTACATAAACTGAATCATGGGGTAGGCACTCTTATAGGACTAGTTGATTCCGTAAACTAGTTTGGGTCACCATCGCTAGGAGAAGCTTGCAATGACGTCACAGAGGAATGCACACGCATGGACGTGAAGTCCGTCGAAAAGGAAGTGTAAAGTTTATGTAAAATTCGCCATTACTATTTTGTTAGCAATTTGTCGTTTATTTTAACGAGGGAGTTTAGCTAGATTTTAAATTCTATAACGGGATTTACTTATAAAATAATGGATTTAGTTACTTTTGATTGAATTTGATATAAGAGTGGATTAATTAACATCCTGCAATAGAAAATGGGTTGTGTTCCAAGTGTCACGTAACTCACGTCCAGCTTCGATTCTCTTACGCCAGCGCTAGCGATGTGGTTTTATTTGCCAACATCAGAGTGGCGTTTCTACACCTATCCCTTTTCTATGGACTGGACAGATATTTCGTGTTAGGCGATTTGTTTCTCCCTTTGTATGTTGATAAGTTCAATATGGCGTAACACATGATAAACATAGAAATGTCACTATTTCGTGCTTAATTACGAAGTTACGAAGTAATTATTGATACATCTATGTGAAACGCTTTACAATGATTTCTAATAGTAGAGGGACTGAAAATGTCCCCTCAACTATTATGAATACTAAAGAAAAGGAAAAGTATATTGAGGAATTTGACTTCCCACTTTGTGATGAAGCATCCAAATATGAAAAAGTAGCAAAAATAGGACAAGGAACATTTGGGTGAGAGGTTATAAATAACTCTATCATATAAACAATCCTAAATATCACCTATAAACTCTTAAGAGCAGATGAAAACATTATACACGAGTCATGCGGAAATACCTCAAATCACTACCCTTATGAAAGAAGACCTCTGCACATGACCTAACGAATATCTTAAGTATAAATAAATTAAAAATGAATGCTGACAAATCCAATTATTTTTACTTTTCCCCCCTCCTTCCCAACGCGTCATAATCTTGATATAGGTACATATTAACGTGGTAGGTAAACTTTTACATGAAGCAAAGTGTGTCAAATACTCTTGATTTATATATCGACAAACACACATAGAGTATGTCTTAAAGAAAACCATGCCTACCATAGTTATATTGCGAAGACTATCTGAAGTGCCCCAAATAATTTAAATCCCTATTTATCATTCTTTAATAAACAGTCGCTTTCAATACCTGTCATATAAGAAGCACTGCGCTGTCAATAATCTCCATTCACTCCAAGTTGCACAAAACAAAGCTATAAATAACATAATTAATCTACTAAACTTAAAAACTAGCAAAAACCAATACATTACAGTACCAATCCTAGGTCTTCATAAACTCAAAATCATTCTGCATTTTTTTTCCCTTATAATTTCATTTTATTGTTTGCTTCTTTCTTTTTTCTCACATCTTCTTTCATTTATTCATTCCACCATGCATCTCGTTTTAAGTTTTTCACCATATATATATTTATTTATATCTATACACACATCTTAATCTAAAAAAAGAAACAATCAACAAATTCATATAAAATTAATCACTTTAACATTAGGCTTACTGAATTATAGTAAATATAATATATTCATCTCTGTTTGAATCTAATAAAAGCATATTGACTTTCTTTTTTTAGCCTTTCTCACAATAAAATATCCTCAAATAACTAAGTCTTGTATTGTATCTATTTCAATGTTGGCCTACTATCACTGTTCACCATTAAATAAAATTGTTAAATTAAATTTGTAAGATCTCCACTTAGAGCTCTGCTTAAGGAGATCAGATAATTTGATTGTTAACTTATAAATTACATTGTAACATTGATACTAAAATTGTAAATTATTGTAAAATATTGTAAACTTGAACTGTAATTACCTCAAACTTATTATTGTTAAGTGGTAGTAAATTACCATTAATAATAAAATACCTTTATTTGAAGTAGATTTTTATAAAGCCAGTAGTTTCTGAGCCCTTTTAAACATCATGTTTCTGCAATAATGAATTTGTTTCATTTCACAAATCTTACAAGTTTTAAGTAACTGACTATTTTTTGATTAAAGGAGAGAACATTTGTGCGGTTTACTGTGCCATTTAATTTAATTTAAAAAATGTAATCCTGCGAATAACTTTGTAACAAAGCTTATAACAGGATATTACAATTATTAAGATATATATTTTCAAATCATTTGAGTCCCTTTATTGATTTGTTTTTAAAATCAATGATAAAATCTTCATTTTGTTTAAAAAAAAGGCATACTATATTATATTTTACAACAGCTGAAGTACCCACCGTTGGCGTGCATTGCGTGGTTACCTCGGGCAACGCTTTTCTTTTCTTCAAACAGATAGCCTAGCCCAAGGAAAAAAAATCTTCATTTTATTTCTTCTAACCCTGTTTTTAGTAAATTAAAAAAAAAATCTAATCAAAAATTTAAAATTTCAGCTTCGAGATGCACATAGGCCCTACTACTAATTTTACAATTTCAGCCCTTTTCATAAGGTAGATATCACGCAATGCTCATGACAGACAGAGAGACAGGCAGACAAACTCTTCATTTTATTTAGTTTGGTTTGTCATGGAGATGTTTAAACTTCCAAAAACCATATTGGTAAGGTGACCATTTTTTGTTACAATGAAAAGGAGGACGAAAAAATTTAAGAAAACAGTACAACATAAATAAATGAAACATTTTATTAATTCAAACAAAAATACACTAATCATGCTTACATCCCTTTTAATTATTTAATTAAACGAGTATTTTTCCATTGAATTAATATTTTTTGTCAATATATCATTTTCTAACAATATGCCCTGTGCATGCGTTTCATAATCGCGTCTTTCCGAACTGTACCGTCACATGACGCGTAACATTTCGGCGCGGTATCTCTGAATACAGAGATTAACAGATTAGTTTTAAAATATTGAAAAGGAGGACAGGTAGGAGGACACTTTTCGAGGAAGGACAGAACTTACAAAAGAAGGACTTGTCCTCCTTAAAGGAGGACGATTGGTCACCTTAATATTGGTTACCTGTGTTGTATTTTGTTACATGCTTAAGAAATAACTCTTGACATTGAATGTTTATCAATATTGACAAGCCTCAACTAGAGGTTAACACAAGTTTTTATTAAATAAAAAGTAGATAATATGTGAGATTGAAAGAACATTATGAGACCTAGTGCCCAACTTGAATATATATTTTAAGTGTGTTGAATTAAAATTGAAATAAAACTATTATCAAAATTTGGCTTGTGATCCACATAACTGAGCACCTAGTCATGTTTTAAATAAAACCATCCTGTGTTAATAATAATACTTTATATTTTCAGGGAAGTGTTTAAGGCCCGTGACAAAAAAAATCCCAAAAAGTTTGTAGCAATGAAGAAAGTTTTAATGGATAATGAAAAGGAGGGGGTAAGTTTGAAATAGACCACCAGAGGGCGCCTCACTTTAGTACCGGTAACTCATACTTTCGGTTGAAAGAATACTTAATAAAATAACTTAGTAGATCCACATAAAATTGAACTTTGGAATTCATGAGCAGTATGATATTTAGGAAGACAGATAAGGGTAGGCCTATGGCCAAACTTGTAACATGGATGCCAGAACATCAGGTCACGCTATTTTTATGGATGGACCAAAGTTGCTCTTTTTTTATAACCAAGTAGCTATTGCTAAGCAGGGGGGGGGGCTATGCGCTCGAGATGTCCCATATACCACTTCGGAGGACATGTGATCACAATTTGAATGGTATTCAACTGTTGGTACACTTGAACCACACAAGAGGTTGGTACTCGAGTAAGAGGTTACAGTCTGGCTCGCATCAAGTGAAGGAACCTCTTTGCATCTGACTCTAAGCAAGCAGGAACGAACATGGGACGATATGTTAATGTATTTTGTAATGAGAGATTTACAAGTAACCTGAAATTCAAGCGAACTGTTAATTTAGAGGGAGACATTTAATTTGATTAGAGGACAATCATTTTATTGAGTTGCTCTCCAAGCAAAAGTTTATGCAAACCAATCTATAAAATGATTAAAAGAGTTAATGGTGGAAACATATCACTGTATTCCCTATCAACACAAACAAAGGTCATATTGATAATCATATTATTAAAATATCAAAACAATTGTATAAAATTACCCCTAAATGTGTACCTACTCATTCTAGGATAGATAACAAATTTTTAATAGTATTTGCTAAATGTTTTAGCTTTAGGCTCATAATTAATAGATCCCACAATAATTGCGTTTATTGATAGAGATGCCAAAGTGTTTGTAATATTTTGTTTGGACTCAATTTCTTAATTTATTTTAGCTTTGAACACAGGAGAAGTAAATTAAATGAAGAGACAACTTATTTTCATATGGCAGCTAACAAGCTAGAATTATTATGCAACTATCATTGAGGCCACATATTCCATTGCTTCATCTTTATAACTTACAAGCTCGACAATACATAACACCTCGTTTAATCCATTCTGTTTAGTCAAGGCTCTAATGCACTCAGATTTGAGTATTTTTCTGTATCATCTCTCAATCAATCAATGTAATAGTCTAATTTAGACATACAGTACCGGTATTATACTTGTTCATTATTTTCAAATAAGTGGTATTAATATATAGCCCTACTCATACTGTTGGCTATAAATAAATTCTTATATTTATTTGGTGTTTAATGGTTTTCACCCCAAAAAAGTTTTTATGCATAGGCCCTATTCAAAGATTAATCCGTTAATTACTATGTTCCATACCAAATTCATTAGAGCTGGACAAATGTTTGGGGAAGATCGTACACGTTGATGTTCTAGCTTTAAGCTTTAAGTTAAATCAAGAACAGAATTAACTTGTAAAGTGTCAGCGTCAGTTCTGTCAGTCACATGAGCACCAAGAAAATCTGATTCAGAAAAAATTGCAGCATTAAATGGATGTATTCCAGTTGATAGAAACCTCCTCTGGATACTCAAGGGCCTGAAAGTTCTTTGGAAGGACTTTCCTATTCATTCAGGAATCTCATAATTAATATCTAAAAGTTGAGCTGGGTGATTTATCATGAATTCATCTAAACAGCCATTGTAATATATTTTAAACGGGCCAAAAACATTCCAGTCAAGAGGATGGTGCTGGTGACATGTATATATATAAGACTTAAACAGTTTCAAGTTGATAAGATGATAATAATATCAATAATTATAAATTATTTAAACATATTACTTCATTAATTTTTATAAATTATTAAGTGTGTTTCTAAATACAGGTATATGAGATAGTTTTTTTATTATTATTATTATTTAGCACCGCGTCTTACTACCCGTTCAAGTTATACGCTTAAGTACTAATTACGCTAATGGATTAGGAATTGGGAAGGTTGAATTTAAAGAAAGTGAACCCACATTTGTGTGGAGGGAGAGTGGAAAGCCATTTAGGAAAAACCACCCCCAGTTCACCCGACCGAGATTCGAACCTCGATCTCCCCGTCCTCGGCAGTCTGGCTCAACACGGCTGGCGCGTTAACCAACTACGCCACCGAGGCGGGTATGAGATAGTTGAAGCAAGGATGTGATGGTATGGACACGTAGTGAGGATGGAAGGGGAGAGGATTCTAAGAAGATTAATGGATATGAAGTAAGTAGGGAATAGACCGCAAGAGAGACGAAGGAAGAGATGGGAGAAACAGATAGCAGCAAGTGAGAGGTGGAGAGTGGAAGAGAATGCACGAGGAAGAACGGTAGAAGGACAGAGGGAGATAGAGGCATTTTACAAAACGGACCCGGCCATAGGCCGGAAACAGTTCATGATGATGAAGTGTGCTTCTATATTGCAGGGTGGTTTGACTGGCGGTCAAACCTTTCCAAGACACAATTTATGAACAAAATATCAAAATCGCAAAGAAAAAATTAACTTATATTTGACGTCTTTATCTAAGTTTGTACACAAAGTGCTATAGATTAACTACATTATTAATGATTATGTTTCATTTAATTGACTAATAAGCTAATACCTTAGATAATAAAATCTAAATACCCGCCTCGGTGGCGTAGTTGGCTAACGCGCTAGTCGTGTTGAACTCGACCGCCGAGGACGGGGAGATCGAGGTTCTAATCTTGGTCGGGTGAACTGGGGGTGGTTTTTCCTAAATGGTTTTCCACTCTCCCTCCACGCAAATGTGGGTTCACTTTCTCTAAATTCAACCCTCCCAATTCCTAATCCATTAGCGTAATTAGTTCTTAAGCGTATAACCCGAACGGGTAGTAAGACGTGGTGCTAAATATTAATATAATAAAATCTAAATACTTTAGCACCATGGAATCACAAAAATTAATAAAGCTCTAAACCTCTAATTAGTACAGATTTGATATGAATATGGCTGTTTTTAGCAGCGTAAAGGCTTTGTTATTAACCAGGTAGAGCATGATAAAACTAAAATAGGTGAGAAATTTGAATCTTGTTCAAATCTCACCATTCTCGCTTAAATCAATTTAAAAACTTCAAAATAATTCCTCACAATGCTTTGTTGGTAATTTTATAATTTTTGTTGCAGTTCCCAATAACAGCGCTTCGGGAAATTCGCATTCTCCAACTTTTGAAGCATGAGAATGTGGTCAACTTGATTGAGATTTGTAGAACAAAAGGTTGGTGACAGTAGATACCTGCGATCATTAACATATTAACATACTATAAGGGTGGCCGGCTTCTTGGTCTAGCAGTCAGCTCTCCTGGCTACTAATTTAGAGGTCCCGGGTTCGATTCTAGATGGTACCACTAGTATTCTTTCCTAAGGGGAATTGTTCCTATGGTTACTGTGATCTTGTTAATTGGTCTTAAGTTAGGTTAAAGACCTCTTCTGGCACCACATAATAATAATAACAACAAAAACAACAACATCTCATCGGGGTGAAGTAGCCACACCTACATGATGCCCTAACCTCAGAAGATGGCTACATATCCGCCACTGTAGTCCAAACGACTAACTCTGGTGTCATATGCATAAAAAATAACCTAGAAGCTCATATTTAAAATTCAATTCAATTCATAAGACTATAGATTATAGACTAACACAGAGGGCCATAAAAGATCAAAGTGTAGTTAACCTATATACCTGGAAAATTTTAAACTCCCTTTATCTGAACCCTCACAATATCGTAACTGGATGGAATAAGCTTATAAAGGAGTTCATATACATAAACATCATTCATGTTTTGTCGCATATTAAATTTTGAAATTTTACTGATATAAGATATGGGTGGTTGCATTTGTATAAAATAATATATTACTTGTTTATGGGTTTATCCTCGCACCCCATAGATAGAGCTCCATAAAAATGGTTTTATTTTTAGTTACATTTCGTTTTTTAAATCTCACTTTTAGGTGTTATTTCGTGTTTTTTTTCAAAATTACATGTTATCTGAGGTGTTTAAGTATTATTTACATATTGAAACAATGTATACAAAATTAAAATTTATCATTGAAACGTTATATATTTGCTTTAAAATTCTTTGTCAAGTTTGTCTGCATAGTTCACAATTTTGTAGCCTAAAGTTAGTTTACACTCCAACAAAATACTCATCAAGTTACAGCATGGTCAAAATTTCTGCTTAATTTCTTCTTAATTTCATGTTTATTTAAAGATTTTTTTGTAAAAGTGGTGTTATTTCATTTTATAGAGGAGGATTTCATGTAACAAGACAGTTTCGTTTTATTTCACTTTTCAAAAACATTGTAAATCATATCTAAAAACTATCAAAGGACAAAGCACTTTATTCTATCTTTGTATGGCACTTTTAGCTTTATTGCGTCTCACTATTTTTACAGGACTCTACCCATAGAGTATAATTTCTGGCGCTATATCTGGATAAGTAGTACCGGTAGTGGGTGTTTTATTCTAGGTTCATTTAGTTTGCTAGTCATGATGTTTTGATCTAACCCTTTGTTTAGAAAGTGCTCTTTAAACCACTGTTACTATTAATTTAACTAACTATAGTGTAACTAACAAGCTAGTTTCGTGTTGAGCTAGACTGCTGAGGATGGGGAGATTGAGGTTCGAATCTCGATCGGGTGAACTGTGGTGGTTTTTCTTAAATGGTTTTCCACTCTTCCTCCATGCAAATGTGGCTCCACTTTCTCTAAATTCAACCTTCCCAATTCCTAACCCACTAGCATAATTAGTGCATAAAGTTTATAACCCGACGGGTAGTAAAACACGGTGCTAGATAAAAAAATATAGTGAGTTGTAGAAGTTTTTTTTAAGTTCAATTTTTTGAATTGAAGTAAACTTGAGTCAAATTAATTAGATATTTCTAAAGTCAAATTGAAGCTCAAAATTTTGTAAAAAAAAAACACTTCCATGCAGGGTGTCTACCATCCGGGAAAATCAGGGAAAACGGGAATTAGCTGGGAATTTGAAATGATCGAGAAAAAACGGGAATAAGCCGGGGATTTGGTAAATTACAATAAAAATCTGGGAAAATGTGGTTTTACTCGAAATATAATAATCATTAAAACAGTAAATAATAATGTTATTCAAACTGTAGTTTTTTTTTGTAGCTGTGTAATATATTTTATAATTCCTAATAAACAATGTTAATACAAATTTTAAAAGATATTTATTTAAATTTTAAAACTTATAATTATTTATAAAAAAGATTAATAGAAAAATGAGGGGAAGGGGGGAATTAGAAGGATGTGACATACTTTTTAGTCGGGAAATTTAGGAAATGATCAGGGGAAATCAGGGAAAAAGTCGGGAATTTCAATGGTCAAGTTGAGCAGACACCATGTTCTAGGTATATTACAACATGTTAATCAATTATTACAAATTTTTGTCATGAACATGACAGAAAATGAACCGCATAGTCTAAGGCAGTGGTCACCGAATGGCGGACCACAGTCTGCATCCGAACCACAGAGACATTTTTAAGGATCTTGGCGAGATAGCAATAAACAGAATAAATTATGCTATTTCAGTGGTGGGCGAGTAGTAGACATGGAAGGCCAGCAATAATAAATAAGTAAAATAACTAAAAGGAAAGAAAATAATGTTTTTGAATAAGTATACTCTTATAGGGCTTAAACTTGAGTCACTATTTAAGTTTTGCCGGATCGCGGAAGTATGTTGAGTTTTTAAAACGGACCATCAAAAATAATTGGTGACCCCTGGTCTAAGGTGTCTCACTAATGTTAGAGTAGACTGCTGATGACAGGGATATCGGCTGTACCGAGGGTGGTTTTTCCATAGTGGTTTTTCCACTCACCCTCCATGCAAATGCAGATACACCTCTATATTAAACCTTCCCAATCCCTAACCCATTAGCATAATCATTAGGCCTACACAATATGTGTACAAATTGAACTGAAAATTAAAACTAACATATGTTTTTTGACTCAATATTTTTTATTGGCCACGTTTCATAATGGTTAAAGCTGGACTTTATTTTAGGGCGAAGTTGAAATTTGGAAAAATTCCAAGCAAATTACAAAGTTTTATAAGCTTCCCTCTCACACTCTTACAAATTTGTACAGTACAAGGGAGTGTTTTGTTTTTTTCCAGCAAACCAGTTCAACAGACACAGATCCACCTTCTACCTAGTGTTTGACTTCTGTGAGCATGACTTGGCGGGGCTGTTATCCAATGTGAATGTCAAATTCAGCTTGGGAGAGGTCAAAAAGGTCATGCAGCAGCTGCTTAATGGCCTTTACTACATTCACAGTAATAAGGTAAGGCTGTCGGCTCATATGGCACTCATTGTGTTTATTACATCATTGACATATATACATGCAGTCCTCTAATTGAAAACATAACGTGCTACTGATAATATTTATCAGTACAAAATTTGGACAGTAAAGTAAAGTCTTAAGTGGTGGTTTCATTCCCACAGAGCTACAAATATTATGAAATGTATGATGATCATATACATTTTAAGCTGCTTTTTATACCTGTTTGTTATACAGTGTAAATGCATTTTTTTAAACGTTAAACATAAAAAATACAATTTAGGTAGGCACTGCCACTGAAAAGAAGTATAAGAAGAAGAAGAAGAGGAAAAGAGCTAAGCCAGTGGTACGAGAAGCCAGGAAGGATTGGATGCAAAAGTGTATAAAAATGTGGAACGAGACATGGAAGGAAGTAAGAAGGCGTAATATAGCCAAGTAAGAAATAGGAGAGAGATAAGACGAGAAGTTAGAATGATGGATGAAGAATGAAAGAACATTGAAGACAGGAGAAGAATAAAAGTAACTATGGATGAGATATTTTGAGAAGATATTCAACCCGAAAGAGGAAAGGGGTGAAAGTGAAACAGAGTAGCAAGAAGAAATAGCAGAAGAGGAAGAAAAAAGTCCCACATGGAAAGAGGTGGAGGATGTATCAAAGAGACCTGCTTTGGAGAAAAGAAGTGCCCTTGAAAGTGTAAGGAAGTGATTTACAGGGTGTACTTTGTACCTCTCGTCACATATGCTGCAGAATCATGGACATTAAATTTAAGAGAGATTAGACTAGGAAAGGGGAGGCCATGGGAGTGAATTTTGTGAGGAGCATGTTAGCTGTCAAGGAGAAACAAGATTAGTAATGGAGTTATCTGGGAAATAGTGAGGGTACAGGGAGTACATGAGATAGTAGAGGAAGCACAACTGAGATGGTATGGGCGTGTAACGAGGATGGAAAAAGAGAGGATGCCAAAGAAAAGGTTGTAAATGATGTAGGTAGGAAAAAGACCGCAAGGGAGGCCAAGAAATACGTAGATGGGAGGAGCAGATAACAGAAAGTGTACAGGTGAGAGGAGAATGATGGAAGAATAGAGGAAGATGGAGGCATTTTACTAATCCGACCCGGTCACAGGCTGGAAACAGATGATGATTATGACATTGATGATGATAATGATGCTACTGCTTGATAGCTTAAAATGTTTGTTTGTTAACTAATATACAAAAGTCTGAATTCAACCTACGAAAGTATTTAAAGGTGTCAAATCATAATGTATTGAAAGTGTACTAAGGTCAAATGTATGAGTGTCTATGACCACGTGTAACTTTTTACCATAACAACTATTTAGGATGTAGAAGGATAGTTATTTTTATCTAAAAAATTTTTGACTCTATTAGTTTTAATTTCTTTTCAGATTTTGCATAGAGACATGAAAGCTGCTAACGTCCTCATAACAAAAAATGGAATTTTGAAATTGGCAGACTTTGGGCTAGCCCGAGCATTTAGTGCAAACAAAAATGGAGTAGCAAACAGGTAAATGAAGTTCCACTACTGTTCTTTGATATCTCTTTAAGAATAATGGTATGATATCATGTCACACTGTTTGACCAGGTATATTTCAAGATTATTTCAACAGACAGTGCTGCTCTATACTAGCATTATGCGCTTCAGGGGCTAAACGGTCTATGGTATCACTCTAGAATTTAGACTGACCTTCTAAAGACGGGGATATTGAGGCTTGAATCCTAATCGGGTTTATTGAGGATGGTTTTTCCTAAATGGCTTCCCACTCTTGTTCCATGAAGATGTGGGTAGATTACCTCTAAAATGCTCCCTTCCTTATTCCTACCCAATAAGAGTTGTGATAATATGTGCATAGAACCTAAACAGGTAGTAAGACGCAGCTATATACAAAATATATCTACTTTTTTAGCACTGTGTCTTACTACCTATTTGGGTTATATGTATACATACTGATTACGTTAATGAGTTAAGAATTAGGAAGGTTGAATATAGAGGAAGGGTACCCATATTTGCATGGAGGGAGAGTGGAAAACCACTTGGGGAAAAAAAACACCTCAGTACACCCGACTGGAATTCAAACTTCAATCTCCTTGTAATCAGCAGTCAAGTCTAACAAGAGAGTGATGCCTTAGACAATGTGGCCACTGAAGCAGGTCTATACATACTATTGATGCAACAGTAAATAACTAGGCTTAATAATGTACAGCTAGCCTGTATAGGGAGTTGTGGGTCATAATCAGCATCGTCAACAGCTTAGTGTGATCATATTTTATTTTTATACTCTATAATTTAAATATTTTTAAAGTGTTGAATCTACAAATTCTCTGCAAAAGGGTTTAAAGCGTTTCAGAGTTTTGGGTAATCCATATCAAATATAAAGTTGCCCTTCACCAGAGGGAAATAACAAATGATGTCTCTGGTTAGGTATACAAACCGAGTGGTAACGCTATGGTATCGGCCGCCCGAGTTGCTGCTGGGTGACCGCAACTATGGGCCCCCAGTGGACCTGTGGGGGGCCGGTTGCATCATGGCTGAGATGTGGACGAGAAGTCCCATCATGCAAGGCAATACCGAGCAGCAGCAGCTGACACTGATCTCCCAGCTGTGCGGCTCCATCATACCTGAACTCTGGCCTGGGGTTGAGTCCCTGGAGCTTTACACCAAAATGGAGATGCCCCGTGGTCAGAAACGAAAGGTAGTAAACTTTAATCCTATGCGGAGTTACACATATCTTTGTTTAAAATATTCAAATCCAAGTAGATCCCAGATTTGGATTCAACTGAATTTAATTCAAATAAAAAAAGTCACACTATTGAATAATTATTATTAAACTTTTAATATAAAATAGCTATGATCCGTGATTTAAATATAATCAGCAATATCATCTTAAGATTTCTGGTAAGTTTTTAGGCCTTATTTAAATGTTATTTTAATTTGAAAAAAATATTATCAATAAATATTTAACGAAGATTTAATTTGATTTGATTTATTTTCCTTATAAAATATTCGATTTAAACTTTTCCCAAAGTATGACATTTGATTTGTAATCGATTCAAGTTAGTTAGCAAATATTTATATTCAATTTTAAATTTAAAATCTATTTCAACATTAATAAATACTTTGCATTAGTAACAATATCAACATCAACATGCACCTGGAAAACCAGGAGGGTCGGGAAAACACCAAATATTGCAAAATCTAGTAGAAATACTGGAATATTTCCTAATTTGAAACATTTAACTGTTACATAAGCTTAAAATATTAGTTCTTTGGTTGAAAGAAACAGTGAATTGAAGAATTAACCACGATTATTTAGACATGTCTTACTACCCCTTAAACAAGGGTTGTGGAGTGAAAGAAGATGTATTTCCTCATCAATCTTATATCATCCTGTTTAAACTTGAGTTATATGACTTCACACAATTCATTTTGAGGAAGAATTAAATTGTATTACTCTTTTATTAAAACAAATCTCCCTGGAAAACTGGAACTCCTAGCAGTAATAGTGGTAGCCCCTAATATGTACATACTCTGAACTCTAATTTAAATAACTTTCAAGAAGTCTTTGATTTTTATTTATTTTATATCTCTATGGTGATTGATTAATTTTAGGATTTTAAAGATTTTTTAAATCTATTACTTACTATGCATTAAATAAAGGGCCTTAGAACATTTTATAAAATGTATTTAATAATTGTCTCTATAAGGAAAACCTCTTTTCACTTTATGAAGTAATTATATTATATTTAGAAGAAGGTAAAGATACAGGTAGTTTCTTCCAAATATAATACAATTACCCCATAAAACAAAAAGAAATTTTCCTTAAAAAGATATAGTATATATATTGTCATTCAATGTCCACTTACTGTGTTTGTCCTTTGTGTTATTTGTTCCGTTTACATGTTCCTATCTAAGTGTTCTCTCATTCTTTACCAATTTACTTTCTCTCCCTTTTGCGTTGTTTTGATTTCCTCTTTTAGAAAGCTGCGTTGTGCATTTCACACTCCTCCCTGATGAGTTCTGATAGAATAAAACCTAAGTTGAAGGCTTGGGTGGTAACTATCAATTTTCTTCAAGAGGCAGCCATTACCTCTTTATCCAATTGCAGCAATATAAAGTGTAAACTGTGTGTTTTTTTTGTTTGTTTTTTTGTAAAAGTCATATTGTGTTTGTTCCTTCTATATGTTTGTATCCACCTTTTCTGTACTTTCTTCCAAATATAATACACCTTATAGTTATTTGGAATAGAGTACTAGGCTAAATCATGGTTTAAATTAGGAGGGATAGCTAGCACACTTACCTTAGTGATACTGGAGTAGAAATTGTTGGTTATGTAATCAATTAGTTAGAGCTCAACATAGCAGGACCACAATATCAACAGGAACTAGCAACACCATCCCTCTGGTCGCTACATACCACTCTGGATTCCACAAACTTAAAAATGTCTACCACTACACAAAATATCTTTACAGAGCCTATAAACAACCATCTAATCTCTGCAGTTTACTTGTAAAACCCAAACTGCCAGACCCCACTATTCAACCCAAACAAATATCAGGTTAATTTCCCTGCAGCCACACCCCCTGCAAAACCTGCACCATACATAAACCAACAAATTCATTCTCCAGCAACACAACTAAAATAAATTACCCTATTAAATGCCACCAGAAGTGTGATCCTAAAAACCTCATCTTTCATCTTGAATGCAACCAGTGCCAAATACAACACATTGGTCTCACAACAGAAACACATAATAAAGAGAATGAATGGTCATCGACATGACACAAAAATGAAGAATAAAGATAAGCCTGTAGCCTCACATGCTGAAACCCATAATCTGGACTTTAATCACTGTTACACTACCAAGGTGGTCAAAACCTTCAACAAAGAAATATAAAACTCTTCACAACTAAGGATATGTGAACTGGCCCATCTATATATCACCAAAGCCAGACAGGTCCCTAACATCAGTCTTAGGTAATTCTTCTCCTTCCAACCAGCATACTTATTATTATGTTATTTTTGTCACAACAACAATAATAATAAAAAAATAATAATAATATAGTTTATAACACAACTTTTAGTTGTTTTTTTCTATCTATCTATTTAATTCAACATTCATTATACATTTAAATCATAACTGAGAAACAATCAGCTTTTGACAGTCAACCATGAGCATTAATCTATTTTCTTGACCTAAAGATTCTGTATGTGACAGTGAAAGCTTGTCCTCCAAGATTTTTTTTTTGTGTTTTTTAGTGTTCTATTTAAACAATTTATACTCCATTATCACTAAGGGAATACAGATTATCCATCCTAATTTTAACCATAATTCACCTTATAGTTATATGGACACTGTTTTTTTTACCAGGTTAAAGAACGCTTGAAACCATACGTGAAGGATCCATACGCATGCGACCTGCTTGACAAGCTATTGGTTTTGGACCCCAGTAAGCGCTACGACTCAGACTCTGCCCTCAATCATGACTTTTTCTGGACAGACCCAATGCCGTGTGACCTGTCCAAGATGTTAGCTCAACACACTCAGAGCATGTTTGAATACCTGGCACCTCCAAGAAGGCCTGGACACATGAGGCCTCACCTTAACCACCAAGCGGTGACCGGCACCGCTGGCTCTTCGGCCAAACCTTCAGCTTCGATGGACAGTGGTTACCAGGATCGTGTCTTTTAGATATATCAATATTCAGAACTTTATCCAAACATTTGGTCAGAATAATTTCTTCTAAACACTGGCCCGGTCAAGTTGTTACATGCTTTGATAGGACTGGGCAGAACTACTTTATTGAAAAGTAAACTTGAGTTTTCTTAGATTTAGCAGGACTACGGGTGTGCGAAGTCCACTTTTTTCAACTAAAAGCAAAGTCAAATCGACATATTTGACATATTCCTGAAGCCAAATTGAAGTTCGAAAATTAAATAAAAAGGGTTTAATGTTAGATAAAAATATTATACTTTGCATAACTATGTAAATTTACATAAAAAATCTGATTTATTAAATTTTATATTTCAACTTAATTAATAATTTTTGTCTTAGAATCAAAGTTTTATCATAAAATGTAATTAAATTAGATTTTTTTTACTAAACACTAATTTGTGATGAAAATAACAGCAGAAAATGAAAAAAACTAACATAAATGTTTGTTTTAACTTTGAATTACTATTTTTTTGGTGATGCTTCGAAATGTTACTTTTGAATCTATGTCGAAATGAATGAATATTCGAAGTGAAGTTGAAGTTTTCAAAGCTTCCCACATCCCTCTTCAGGACCATTTTTTATACAGTCAAATTTTCATCAAAAAAACCACAACTGAAAGCTATAAAAGCTACTAGATCTACTGTCATACATTCACACATCATGTCATGTGATCTGAGGCCGTCACTTTTGATAGATTTTATCAATATCTATAAAATAACACTAAAAAAATTGTGAAATGTTATAAACTTTGTCTGTAAAATATATGTTTATGTAGTTTATAAAAGTCACCTTCAATGGAAATTGTACAGTGCTGTTTAATCTAAATTCTATAATTGATACACGATTGTATTTTCTTATGATTTGGTTGCCAATTTAATGCATTGCTGCTTTATTCATTATCAATTCGTCAAAAAATGTATAATATATAATTTATTCAAACGGGAATACCTAAGAAATGTCACCATTATTGCTTGTTGTGGCAAATATTGACTTATCATTATGTTTTATTGATCTAGTAAAGGTTAAAAGATTTTAAAACACACTTCACTGTTTGAATGGAATATAGCGTCACACTCACAATAATCTGGACAGTTGATAACATAAAGAACGAGGTTCTAATCCCAGTCAGGTGTACTGAGGGTGTTTTATCCTAAATGATTCACTATTCTCATTTGACACAGCTATAGGGGTGGACTTTCTTCAGGGTGTCTACCATTTGGGAAATACTGGAATTAACCTGAAATTTGAAGTGTTCGGGAAAAAAACGGGAGTAAGCCGGGAATTTGGTAAATTACAAACAAAAAAAATCCAGGAAA
Source organism: Timema genevievae (assembly GCA_902155825.1). NCBI lineage: Eukaryota > Metazoa > Arthropoda > Insecta > Phasmatodea > Timematidae > Timema > Timema genevievae. Next base: position 13,424 of record CABFWO010004181.1, on the reverse strand, counting down.
ATGATGTTTATTGTTTGTAGTTGTGTAATATATTTTATTATTTTCTAATTCCTAGTAGACTATGTAAATCAAATTTAAAAAACGTTTGGAAGGATTAGGGGGTGTAGAAGACGGATGTGACATACTTTCGAGTCGGGGAATTTCAGGAAATTATCAGGGGAAATCGGGGAAAAAGTCGTGAATTTCATTGGTCAAGTTGAATAGACACCATGCAAATAAAAATTCTATCATCCTCATCCCTAGCACTAGCGTAATTTAGACATATGCTTATAATCCAAACAGGTAGGAAGACGCTGTGACAAAAAAAAAATAGTTAATCTTATACCACATTATAAAAACTGGGACATAAAGGAAAGCAGTCATATGTTTTATACATTTCAAGATGTCAAATAAATGCTGAGCAAAAGTATTGGCAAGTGCTTTCAATCACATAATGGGTTCATCTACCACAAGTCATACTTTATATTATTTATATTTTCTTTTTTAATTAATAATGTTTACCTCATTTTTTAAATCATGTATAATATGTATGTGAGGCATAAATATTATAGAATAATTGTTGAAAAATAAATCACAAATAAAAAGTAAAAATACATATTATTTACACACTTCAATATTTCAATACTCTGTATCTTCATCAGGAAGTAGTAGTAGTAGTCTAGTAGTAAGTATAAAGAGCTCTGTTATTTTTTTTATAAGTTTAAGCTCTACAAATGAATGAAATGTTCTTATTTTGGTAATATAATATTAAATTAATTTCACTAACTTTCCTTTTGTTTTATTTGATACCCTTACTAGCCTAAATATTGAATCAAATTGGCCAGTCGAAACTATGCTCATAATACAGCTTTAGATTTGCTTTTGGTTAGATTTGGTTCTGTTGAGTTTAGAACTAGTTTAAATTATGTCCTAGTTTTATATAACTACTTTTTAAGAAGTAAGCTATACTTTAGGTTTTGGACACCCCTTAGAGTATTATTCTTCATATATGCACACATTTTTGCCTTTAACATATAAACTATTTCCAGCCTGTTGCTGGCTCACTTTAGTAAATAGCCTCCATCTTCCTCTATTATTCCACCACTCTTCCTCCTTTAATTTCTTCCATTCTTCTCCTCTCACTTGAACACTTTCTGTTATCTGCTCCTCCCATTTCTTTCTTGGCCTCTCCTGCAGTCTTTTTCCCCACATAATTCATTTTGGGCATTTTCTTTCGCATCCTTTCTTTTTCCATCCTCATTACATGAGCATACCATCTCAGTGTTGCTTCCTCTACTATCTCATATACTTCCTGTATTCCAACTCTTCTCTGGATAACTTCATTATTAATCTTGGTTTTCCTTGTGACAGCTAACATGCTCCTTACAAATTTCATTCCCATGACCTCCACTTTCCTAGTCTCTCTTACATTCATTGTCCATGTTTCGGCTGCATATGTGACAATAGGTACAAATTGCGCCCTGTACAATACTTCCTTGCACTTCAAAGGAACTTCTCCATAGTAGTTCTCTTACGCACCTCTAGAATAACTCTACCTGCTGTCCTTTTCTCGTTATATCCTCTTATATTCTCTCTACTTTCGCCTTTCTCCTTAGTCACGCTTCCAAGATATTTTACATTCTGTACTTTTCTCAGTTCTACTCCATCCAACCCTATAGCTTTATTAGGCTTTACCCTATTGTCATTATCATCACTTCACACTTTGCCCCCGTGAAGTGCTCTCCAGGGGATATTGGCAGACGTGCAACTACACAGGGAACAAAAGGACGTTGATTGGTAAAACTATGACATGGTACCACGGGATTCTAACCCTTCTGGTCAACTATCTTACAGGTAGAGAAAGTATTGAGATCGTCAAAAAAATCGAACTCGAGATTTTGATGAAATTCGGCGTTTCATGACCCCATGAATCCGAAAAAGTGGGTTTTGCGGTTCTGTCTGTCTGTCTGTACCTCCAAATAGAGCATAAACTATTTTACCGATTGGGCTGAAACTTGGTATCGAGGGCTTTCATAGGGTTGCCCCAAGGGTTTTTTGGAATTGGATATCTAACCCTAAAATTAAGGGTAGTTTACTGAAGGGCAAAAAGAGAAAAAGTCGATTTTATCAAAATCGGCTCAAACGATTTTGATTACATTTCATTTCTAAACATTTATAAATATTACAAACAAAATGGCTACTCTCAATATTTCAACAAAATGACTTTAAGGGCTCCGGTCTGAAGCATAAACTATAATTTTTTATCATATCTCCGAAACTATTTGAGATATGAAATTACTTATCATTACAAATATGTAGATCTATTTATAATACAAATATTTTATTCGAAGCATATTTTTATAAAACCAATAACTTTCAAGCTATACGCAAATATTTAGTTTTAACACAATGACCTGCCAGTCTTTCCTAATCAGATAGAACTGAGGTAATTTTTATTTTCACTTAGTTGTTTCATTTATGTACATCTACTGACTTGTTAAATATTTTACTTTGTAATATGGAATTGTTTTTTATTTAAAATATGTATTATATTTACTATTAAAAAAAACATGGTCATAGTTTCGTTTTTCTGTCCACCCTATTGGCTCATAAAGCATTCCTTTCTAATAATTAAATCTGTTTGGACTGTATCTGGCGAGCATTATTTAAGATGAGTGGTAAACGATATCAGGGAAATTTGAGAAACAATGAAGGTTTACAGGCTCATCGTTTACTCGTCTCATGCTGCCTAGAATATCTCCTAATAAAAATGTAGTTATTTATTAATCAGATGTACCCGACTGTTAGCTATTGAGAGTTATCTTTGAGACTAGGCTGTGACAGTCAGTTGTGGGTGCAGCCATTGTATACCTACTTCACCTGCTGCCCTCATCATTTCCACAGTCAGTTCGTCCACATCCGGTGATTTGCCTTGTTTCATCCTTTTTAATGCATCCTCCATCTCTTTTAATGTTGGACCTCTTTCCTCCTCTTCTTCTATTTCTTCCTCCTCCTTTCTTTCTCTCATTCCTTTCCTCTTCTGGGTTTAACATTTTCTTAAAATATCTCATTCATAGTTCCTTTTATTCCTTTCTTGTCTTCAACATTCTTCCTTCTTCATCCATCATTCTAACTTCTTGTCTTTTCATTCTCCTGTTTCTTACTTGGTATATAACACCCTCTTACTTCCTTCCACGTCCCGTTCCAGCATGTCCGTACATTTTTTCATCCAATCCTGCCTGGCTTCCCGTACAACTCGCTTCGCTCTTTTCTTCTTCCCCCTTTATTCTTTCTTTGTCTCTTCATTTTTATTCTTAAAACTCCTTTTGAATGCTTTATTATTCTCTTCTAGATATGTAATTAATCATTATGTAACCTCCTCCACTTATTGGAGTGGGTCTCTTCTGGACTATACACAATTAATTACACTAATAGAATAAAGGAGAATGGTTAATTTAGAGGAAATACACCCACATTTGTTTAAAGAGAAACTTGGTTATGGTTTATAAAAAAATACACTCTTAGTACAACAGGCTGGGATTCGAAATTAGACCTTTCTTTCACCAGTAATCAAACTAGAGGAAGTGGACATTACCCGCTTTGGTGGCTGCATGGCCTAAGGCGTCACTCTCACAATAGACTAGACTGCCAAAGACGAGGCGATTGGGGTTGGATCCCAGTTGGATATACTGAGGGTGGTTTGCCCAAATGGCTTTACACTCTCCCTCTACGCAAATGTGCATACACTTCCTCTAAATTCAACCTTCCTCATCCCTAACACAGAGTAATTTAGTACATATGCGTACAACTCGAATGGGTAGTAAGACGCGATGCTAAAAAAAAACCTAAAAAATTGGATCTTCTGTCATTAAGTCTGGAAAGCTTCTGGGGTATTGTTTGCAACCCATTTTCTTCTTGGGAGTTATTTGACTGTTCTGGTGAGAATAATATGATGCTGATAAAAGGTTTAAAAACTTTATCCAGCGACTGTTTGAATTTCTTTTATTCTCTTGGTGAGATATCATTTCAATTGTTTGATCATTTTTAATGTAATCACTTGTGGACTTATCATATAGAATATAAGATAATATTACAATACAATGATAATAAATGACAATAAATATTGTCAGAAATTTATATATATATATAGATATATATATAAATATATATATATATAAATTTCTGACAATATTTATATATATATATGTATGAAACCTGGTACTACACTACAATGTCTTTGCTATAGAAATCATACTTTATTTGAGAAGAATCAAGTTCATCCAATGAGAGTCATGCTTTCTAGTAGCAAATAATAGAGTGAGTGTGTGTACTCTTCACTGGAAGAGGGGAAGTGTTGTCAGCAGGTAAACAAGCGGTCTTTCAGGGTAAAATACATTTTCTTCCCTTATACATTGGTGTATAAGTGTGATAGTACTTAAGGGCATTACTACAGCTGGTAACTCTCGAGCTTCGCATGGATACATGACTTCAGCTTTATTAGTGTAGTGTACGTCAAGCAGCCATGTTGTGTCGGCACAGAGGCACATAAGTAAGCTGATGGTGCTAGTGTTGAATCGTCAGAGTAGCAAAGGCTAGGATGTGTTGATTAGCTCGCAAAAAGAGCAAAACATTATTGAGTAGAGTTCTCTTTGATTACATTTCTGGCTAAATATCAGTCAATTACGTCCGTGAAGTGGGTGCATTCAACTTGAATAGTTCAAGTTTTTACCACCGTAATCGTTTGTTCTTTGTTTGTTCAGGATTGTTCCGCAAAAATTTTCGTTCGTTCCGTTTTGATAGACCCACATATGTTATGTTACAGTGGGGGGGAGGGGGAGGCAATTTCCCGGTAGCCCCCCAACTTTGGAAAATTTACATTTTTATGGTTGCGATCGCTTATTCCTCCTCGTTTGTTCCAGTTTGTTTCGCAAAAGTTTCATTTGTTCCGCACTTGTTATTGCACAAATGGGACGTGAACTTAAGACACTTTGTTTACTAATGAGGGGCCAACTTCACAGTAGCCCCCCTCCCACTTTTAAAAATTCATGTTTTTATGATCGCAAGAGTTTGTTCTTCGTTGGTTCCAGATTGTTCCGCAAAAAAAAATTGTTTGTTCCATTTTGATAAACCCACAAATTATATGTTTACATAGAGGGGGCCAACATCATGGTAGCCCTATTCCCCCCAACAGTTTGGAAAATTGAAATGTTTATGGTTGGGATCGTTTGTTCCGGATTGTTCCGCAAAAAGTTTCGTTTGTTGCTCATTTGTTCTTGTACAAATGGGACGTGAATTTGTGACACTTTGCTTACTCATGGAAACCCCTCCACCCACACTTTAAAAGATTTATATTTTTATGATTGCAATAGTTTGTTCCTTGCTTGTTCCGGATTGTTTCACAAAATATTTTGTTTGTTCCGTTTTTAAAAGCCCACAAATAATATGTTTGTATTGGGGGGAGCGAGGCCAACTTCACGTTAGCCCATTCCGGTTTGAATATTATTTAGGCACTTATGTTAAACCAGTATATTTTTAAATACTATCGATGTATTTTTATGAATGCATAGATGCTCAAATCTATTTTTTAATCAAACAGTTTAAGAAATGAGAAGTTAATGTTGAAAATTTACTTTGTATCCTATTTGTTTGTCATGTATGTAAAATCCACATAACCGAAGAGACGCTGAAATTAAACGGTGAAAAGTTGCGTTGGGATGGGATTCTTTTTAAAGTAAATTTTTGTAAATCAGTTTTATATTTACAAGAATACAAAAGTTTAGCTGTTAAAAGACTTTATTGTATAGCTATTTTTAGTTTTCATTTGTAAAGTGTATGTGTTTGATTTAGTCATGTGCATTCATTTCGATTTTTTGTTTAAATTCTTAGTTTGTTTTTTGTCTAATTTGTAGTAATTTTTTAGAATTGCAGGCTATTCTATAGGTATTTTTTAAATTACTTTTTTGGTCATTTATTCTGGGTCCTATTAATAAACTTTGATTGATTTGAAAAAATAATTTTTACTGTCAAGGAGTTTTTTAGTCTTCCTCGTAAGTGTCAGAGATGTAATGAAGATGGTCGCACACACAAAAGGCCATAATGACTGTTGACACTAGTTTATTTAACTTTTGTAAGAGATCTAAGAACTAACAAAATAAAATATAATGCACAATAATCTGGAACAAACTAATAAAGTTATAAAATAAAAAATAAAAATTCTGTTATAATTTATCTAGTTGAGGTGAGGAAAGGGATCTTAGCATAGTGATAAAATATATTAATTTTAAAACTATCAACATGAAATAGACACATTTTTTCGAAAGAAATTCAGAACAAAATAAAGATAAACATCAGGAATATTCAAACAAACTAACAACAAATTTTAAACAAAAAATGTTCAAGTTTTGAAAGAAAGTGACAGAGCTACTACTAGAAAAAATTATCAAGGCTTTACAAAAAGAATAAATGAAAATCTTTGCAAAAAAATAATCTAAAATGAACCAAGAACGAGTTATTGATTGCAAAGATTAAATATCAATTTTTAAAAGTTGTATGTGTGCATGTAGAGAATTTGCTTGTCAAAAAGGCACCAATCCACGCTCCTAGTGTAAATATATCATGTGTTGTCTGGCCAAAACTAAATGTGCCTATTTTTGGAGGAACCATCAGGAACAAGCGAAGAACAAACGATTGCAATCATAAAAATATGGATTTTTAAAAGTTGGGGGAAGGGGGTCAACTTTGGGGACGTGCGATGTAAACATACAGTTCATGGGCGTATGAAAATAGATCAAACTATTTTTTCCGGAACAAACGAAGAACAAATTATTGCAATCATAAATTAAAAAAAAAAGTTTCAAGGGGGAAAGGATGGTGAGGCAGCGTCATGGAGGTCCAAAGTAAACATATCCTTTGTGAGCGTATCAAACAGAAAAAACTGTGTTTTTTTTTGCGGAACAATCCGGAACAAACAAAGAAAAAATTATTGACATAAAAAAAGTTTTTAAAATGGGAGAAGGGTGAATTCATGGATGTCAAATATAAACGTATCATTAATTTTGGGGTCGTATAAAACCATAACAAAAAAAATAAATGATTGAACAATCCGAAACTAACGAGGAAAAAACGATCGCAACCATAAAACTTTCAATTTTCAAAAGTGAGAGGGTGTTATCGTAAAGTTGGCACTACCATTGTAAACATACCATTTGTGAGCTTATCAAAACGGAACAGATGACATATTTGTGGACCAATCCGAAACAAACGATTGCAATCATAAATACATGCATTTTTCAAAGTGGGGGGGGGCTCCGTGAAGTTGCCCCCTCACTGTAAACATATAATTTGTGGGGCTATCAAAACGGAACAAACAAAAATGTTTGTGGAACAATCCGGAACAAGCGAAGCACAAATGATTGCAATAATAAATACTTGAATTTTTAAATTGGGGGGTCCAACTTCGTGGACATGTTTTTTTCACAGTTGGTACCTACCCATGGTACAAATTGAGGGATTATTTGAATTTGGTTAAGAAAATATTAAACATCTACCTATGTTTCTTGTTATATTATTTTGGACGGAGGTATCTTTCTCATCAATAATCTAGTTATGTCATCGTCACTTTCCGATACAACTAGAAATTATTCATTTTCAGTTGAATTAATCTCACAACTATCATCTTCTTCAGNATACGCACTTACGCTAATGTGTAATGGTGGGGTGATTGTGAGATGAAATGGAGGACCTACAGTTTAACGTGGGATCCGAACCACGGTGGAGGCCTGGCATTCCTTACATTCACAAGTTGTGATTAATACACGTCTTGTCAGAGGGGATGGAAGGGTTTGGCAATCAGATAAATCTGTGTCGGGACCGAGGATTGAACACCGGACCCTCAACACAGAGGTCTGACACCTTACCCCTAGACCACCAGGTCACCTTCATTTTCTATTGAATTAATCTCACAACTATCATCTTCTTCCGAGCTTTGGAATTCTAAATATGTACATTCAACATCAGAATACATTATACCTAATAATAATATCAATTAAGGAAGGAGGGAGTTTTTCCACACCTGACATGTACTCCGTATCACATCTATTTTCTCTGTAATAGAAAAAATATTAGGGCCTAAATTATCATTTCAAAATGTATATTATTTACTCTATAAAATACAACATTTGTGAACTTATAAATTTTGATTGGAGTGAACAAAGTATAATAATGATTTACAAGTTTAACAAACCAGTTTATTATTATTCAATCAATTCAAAAGGAAGTACATAAAAATTATAGGTAGAAATTATTAAAACCATCCATTGTTTAAACATGAGAATATAAAGTGTTACAATAATATAAATAGCTCGACAAAGGAGCATCAGGTGTGAAGCACTCAGGTACATCCTACAACCCACACATATTGGACATAGGTGTAAATAAGAAAAACTTGTAAATCGTTAAAGCAGGACAATCATAAGTCATCAAATAGGATGAAAGGCATTAACTCTAAAGCAATATAAATTAGTGGTGGTAATCAAATCTAATTACAAATTAGCTATAGATAATTCTACTCCAGCCTGCTGACTGTGAGGTTTCCAACTTCAACTTATAATTTCAAATATAAAAAACTAAATCACATAAATTTTGTCCTAGTTTAAGGAGCTACAAGGGCGGTAAATAACATGAGCTAGCTAGCTTGAGTTTACTGTATCGAGAGTTCAGACATTACAATGATATAAGCTCCTTGGAGAGAAACTTTAATTTTTCACCTAGTAAACGGTGAACTACCAGGAATCTAGATGCTACAGATACTATGACCGGTCAATTTCTAATTAGTACTGCCTGAGCAATCAATAGTATATTTATTCTTTCATCCTAAAAAGGGGACAATAATACTAGACAAAATAGTGATCATTTTCGACTAACGCTAAAGCCGCCACAAGGGGGCCGTACACAACAGTCAAAACCCCGCGGGCCACTACTATGGACAAGTAGCACTTCCAAAGGTTGCGCACCGCATAGCAGTACACAGTTAGACATATCAGGGACAAGTGTCAGTTAAAGACACAACTTGGTCGTGAAACAAAATAATAGATAACCCGGTATCCTCCATTATTTTATTATATTCTTTAAACTAGCCGCAGCATGCTCATATAATCTAAGGAGTCTAATCTTGAACCTAATATTTGCGACTAAGCCTAATAGACATAAAAATATAGTGCATAAATCTATAAACTATGTATTAAGGGCATAGGGAAACAAGTCAGTAGTACTGACATACAAAAACTACGTCATATTGACGTAGAATAATAGAGCTCAAAGCTCAATAAAGATTATAACATCCCTCAATACTTATAGTATCCGCCGTAGCTTGCTCTGCGGCGAGGAGGTGACACAGACACCTCAACTATCGTTGTCTTCAATACGTAGTCTTATCAGATGCTCGTAAATATGAGTGAGAGAGAGATAAAATTGAACAAAACTGATGATTACGTTGTTCATTTGTGCAAGTCATGTGACATATAATAATATAAAAATTATACATTATTTCAAAGTGAGCATATATTACTCTGGATGTTGTATATGTCTTTGAATTCAATAATTCTATTTAACCGTGGAAACTTCACGTATTCCTAAAATAATCAAATATTTTAACAATATAATCATTTTAATTGTAACCATTTTAGAACCACTTGACTTTTTGCGTTTGCTACTTTAGGTCAAGTACAAATATATATATGTTAATGGTTTCATAATCACCATTTATGCATACATTATATTTACCTATAGCCCAGGTCTAACGAATTTGAGGAAAATCGTCTAAATGATTTAAAATCTAGATAATCACAAAATTTTAATATTAATTAAAATGTAATTAATCAATAAAATTTATCTTGCAGATAATTCTATATGAACCAAGATCTATGCTTTGACTGACAGTAGAAATATTCTTACCTCTATTTAAAATATAAATTACATATAAAAACATAGATAATTTAATTGAAGATAATAATTGCAGTTCTCGCTAAATTGAAGATCGTGAAACTATTTTTTCCATATGCATAGTAATGTATTCAGAGTAATAAGTTTTGCCAATTTAAGTTCTATAAAATAATGCCTTTTTTGTATTTGATATTCAATGTGTCGAAACCTTGGGCAATCGTTTACAGCCATTTATTGTTTATTAGATTGAATATTATCAGTGTTACTGATTCTGGAAAACCCCTAACATAGAAAATAAACATTTAGCCTATCTGTTTATATAATACATTATGCTCATTCTTGGTTTTGAAGCTTGACGTTTTCCAGGTTTTGATGAAGCCATTGTTTATTATTTTAATAATTCTCAATACTATATATATAAAACAGTATATTATATATATATAATACAGTTTCTTTATAGTTCACAGCGTATAACCCAAACGGTTAGTAAAACGTGGTGCTAAATAAATGAATAATAATAACTGATTTACAGTTCACAGTGATCATAAATACAACACAAATCTAAAATTGCTACACGTTTCAACAATGAAAAAAATCCCGATACTGATATAAACCTAATCACTTAAGATAATAAAAATATTTCTTAAAATTATTTTTTTTTTATAAATAAAACAAATAAAGTGAAAAGTACATACAAAACAGCATACATAAATCACTACAATATAAGACTAAATATTTCAAGATACAGCTTGGGAATGACCGTTCAAACAGAAAACTCGCATGGACTGCAGATTACTCGGGTTTCTGTGATAGTATAGCTGTGATAGTGGCTCAACAGATTATTCATAGCAATTTATAGCCAATCTATCAGTCCTTATTTCAATGAAGAATTTGATCTTTGGAGTTACATCAATTCTTCCACTACAGCACTTTTTCAGAAACATCTAGTCCTTCTGTGTGCGCGCGCACTGTTTTATTGTCAACTAAGCTACACTGCCCTACAAAGTTTTGATCTCGTAAACCAATTTGGAATCTCGTTGCATATTGTTATGTCAAACGGAAATCAGGTAATCCAGGAAAACGTTGCATATTTAAGTCTGAATATGTTTTGCAGTCTTAAGTATACATCTATAAATCGTATGAATATTAATCGTTAATATTTATAGATTAATTGGTATCAATAAACAATTGTTGAATTGTGTTGATTTTAAGGGTACTTTAAGCATATGTATAAATAGTATGCTTCTAATTATGGTAAAATCCCAGCTTCATAAAATAGGTATAGAATTAAAAATACTAAATTTCAATACTCAAATTTTTTATCTCAAAGGCCTCCACCGTGGTTCGGATTCCACGTTAAACTGTAGGTCCTCCATTTCATCTCACAATTCACCCTACCATTGCACATTAGCGTAAGTGCGTATAACCCGAACGGGTAGTAAGACGCGGTGCTAATAATAATAATAATAATATCTCAAAAATTGTGGCCTAAAATTAAATTAGGAAAACGAAAAATTTAAGTTTCTTATCCTCATAGCTTGCTAATAAAAATACATAAAGATTAAAAATACATTTCATAGAAGAATAGTTTTTTAAATGGGGAGGGGGGGAATCTGTACAAAAGGCTTTAAGAGTGCTTAAAGTGCGTCAAAAGTGTCTGTGTGTGTTTATCTTAAGAGTGATTCATATGGTAATCAAGACAATGTTTATTTTTCTGCGGAAAACTCACTAAGGGGTAATTTACTCATGACTAGATTTTCGAACGTTTTGATACAAACAATTTTTTAAAAATTAATGAGAAATTTGTACGATTGTGCTGTTGTGCCAGTTTTTTTAAAAACAAATCCTGCCCACTCTGTGGACACATGACTGACCAGACAATTTGTTTTAAAATTACAAAGTAACAAGGCAATTAGTTATCTGGAGATAATTAAGATAAAAAGCAACTGTGGCACAGTTTAAAAAGTGCACTGGTCGTTTATTCTATAACCAATTTATCCCCTTCTTCAATGTGACACATTTCAAGGAGCGAACTGTGACGGATTTGCGAGCTACAAGTCATTTCTGTCCGTATCCTACTCTCGACCGTCACAAGAGCGAAAACTTTAGTGTGTGTTCAAAGTAAGTGCTATTACATTCTAGTTACTCTGTAAAGGGGCCTCGTATTTCGTCTTTATTATAAGGGCCAGTTTCATAGTCAGATTTAGTACGCCTCAAGTGCGGCGCTATACTAAATACAGGACAACACCTACCTAGACCAAAATGGAATGGGCCAGTTTCGCATATGAAACTGGCCCATTCCATTCAATTTCAGGTAGGTGACGTCTTATATTTAGTATAGCGCCGCACTTGAGGCGTACTAAATCTGACTATGAAACTGGCCCATAGAATCGGTTTATCATTTAGTGAGATAGTCAATATTAAAATAATTCTGACCCGACTTCAGTGGCCGAACGTTCTAATCCCGGTTGGGTCTACTGAGGTTGGTTTTTCCTAAATGGTTTCTCACTCTCCTTCCATAAAATTGCAGGTAGATTACCTTTTAAATGCTTCCTTCCTCTCCCTACCCCATTACAGTAATTTATAATCTATACGTATAATCTGAAAAAGTAGTAATATGCAGTGATATAAAAAAGTCTGACACCATAGCCCGGTTGGTAGCGTGTCTACCCACAGAGTTAAGTCCCAGGTTCGATTACTGGCATGGCTGAAAAATTTATAATTGATGAAATGTGCGTTTCCCCTTTCAGTGCTGAATTAACGACTGGGGATGGGAGTGGGATGTTGTGCCTTTTCTATATTTAATCTAGTTTATAGACCGTGTTCTGATATTACCAGTCTTTTCAGAAAGTGAATGTTAAGTACCTCAAATAAAATGACTAAAATACCCTTCATTATAATAATACTATAATATTAATAATCGAATTGTCTAAACTATGAGGCGTCGCTCTCGCAATAGACTGGACTACCAGTGAACGAGAGATCGGGGTTTGTATCCCTGTAGGAATTACTGAGGATATTTTTTCTATATGGTTTGCCCCTCTCCTTCGACACCAATGCTGGTACACTTCCTCTAAATTTATCCTTCCTAATCTATGCCACATTATTGTAGTTATTATATTTGCGCACACAACACGAACGGGTAGTAAGACGCGTTGGATTTATTTATTATAATGTGCGATTCATATTATTTCGGAATAAAATAAGCTACTGGTTATATTAACATAATTATCTTAGTTATTATAATGAGCTATGAGTAAGAAAAATATCTTTTATCATGAAACGTGATTTTATTTTTAATTTAAGATATTTTTAACTTTCTTATTATGGTATCAATGAAAATGAGCTTACATACATACATACATACATACATACATACATACATACATACATACATACGTACGTACGTATGTACGTGCGTATATACATACATACGTACATACATACATACATACATACATACATACATACATACATACATACATACATACATACATACATACATA
>CABFWO010004180.1:39125-70191 GCA_902155825.1 Timema genevievae | reverse complement strand
ATTCTTCTTCTTAATTATTAGCTAACTTAAAACTTTATTCTTCGTAATTAATAGCTAAATTAATTTTATGAAAATAGGTGAAAACCTATTAAAGTAAAAATAAAAATACAAACTTATTTTGTAATAGAACTCAATCTGTAAAGAATATAAAAATTGTTTTATTTTTTTTACGTATAGGTGGACAAAAAAATCTAAAAATAGACGAATACAAAAACTAAAGATTATCTTAAAGGGAATCAATTAGCATTGCAATAACAAAGCTAAAATCAAAGAATAAACTAGCACCTTACTAGCAGCGACATTTAAAAAAATCTGGTGGAATGGTGAACCGTGATGCTATTTTTAAAAAACCCGATATTTACTGTTCAACATGTAACTGAGGATATTTTTTATTTGTGCTATTTGGTGTGTTCAATCAAAGAGTATAATGGCTATTAATGAAATACCGTTGAGCAACTCGAGCCGGTTGAAGGTAAAGGTTGAGCTCCACAGGTTCCTCAATGTTTGCAGGGAAGTGGTCATTTGCTATGACCTCTACTGTGTGAGCGTTGGGGAGATCTGTGAGGAGCTCGCCCCCCAGCATGTAACCGAAGTCTACCGCATCGTCATTAAAAAGAACGGAAATGAGAAAAAGACGGATACATATATTCTAGTCTTTGCGACTCCTACTCTTCCCTGCATCCTTCCATCTTGTGTTTGCAGGAGACCCACTTCCGCCCAACTGACAACCCGATGCTTCGTAGGTACGATGTATATCCATGGTGGCTACAGACAGGGAAAACAGAGAAAACCTGGAAAAGTCAGGGAATTTTAGGATGACAGGGAAAATAGGGAATTGTCAGGGAATTTAACTAAAAATAAGGAAAAGTCAGGGAATTAAAAATGGGTCTTAAAATATCCCATTAATTTCGCAACTAAACACTAAAACAAAAGTTAATAATACCTAAATAAAATAACATTTTAATTTTTAAAATAATTGATAAAACTTTATGTTTAGTAGATACAAACTTTTTTTAATATGTGATCAATAATAAATAAAATAAAAGTCATCATCCACCATTAAGACTGGAAAAAAGTAGTCAGGGAAAATTGAAAAATGTTGCCTGGAAAACCTGGAAAAGTCAGGGAATTTTGTAAAATATGTTTTGTAGCCAGCCTGATATCGTACCGACAAGCCATTCTTTGATCGGGCTAGCGGAGGTGTGGCTATACTCGCACGAAACAATATATATATAATAAAATTATTAATATCGTGTCAGACCTCCAAGTGATCGCTGTCCGAATCTCCCTTGCTATGGAAGTTACAGTATGCTGCATTTATCTCCCACCAGGTTAACGTGTTTCAAAGAGGAACCTAGAGGCACTCATTAACAACTTTCCGTCCCCTATATCATCTTGGAGGTTTTTAACGCGCATAACCTGGTGTCGTCAATGTATTGGACTCGATGTTCTTCGCAATCTCTAAATCTGCGAGCTACTCTAATGAGTTCGCAGTGCATAAACGGAACATCGAGCGCCATACTATTGAGTTGGTTAAGGTCGGGGGAAGATTATAACTCCCCTTTACCAAAGATGAACTGCGGGCAGCACAGCTCCCGGTCCCGACGACATTCACTACGAAATGTTGCCCCTGACGGACAGGCATTTCTGTTGGACCTTTACAAAAGTGTTTGGGAATCTCGTCAGGGCAAGCAACCGTTATACCGATTCATAAAAGTGGCAAAGATAAATTGGAGCCATATCCCCGGGTCGAATTTCTCCCTGGAAGATACGCCTATCCCAATGCCATTTTGAACTTGACAAGTTCCTTAAAGCGACTACCCCATACTTTGTAAATTAGAGGACCTTTAATGAGCTCCTCGCAACCCGCTTTCAGGGTTTTAAACGCATCTACTCGGATGGTTCAAAATACAGGCCCTCTGGGATGCGCCTTTGTTGTGGAAGGATCTAATTTTAAATATGGTTTACCTGGTGAATTCAGTGTTTTTACGGCGGAATTATACGCCATTTTTAAATATCTGTGTTTTGTTTATCGTGTCACCGTTATGTTCTCATCTGCACGAATTCCATGAGTTCTCTGTTGGCATTGACCACTCTCTACTCCTGAAATCCCCTCGTGCAGATGATAAATGAGCAAATTTTAAAAATTGATTCATTAAGCACCCGGCTCGCCTTTTGCTGTATTCCTGGCCATGCCGGTCTTTCAAGAAATGAACTGGCGGACCAGGCAGCCAAGGAAGTGGTCCATCTGCCTCCTGATGCGAGTTTGGGTGTCATGTTTTTAGACCTGAAGGGTTATGTTTGGCGTGGGGTCTTACGCACCTGGCACGAGCAGTGGGTCTCGACCCATGCTCAGAATAAGCTGTGGTCCATCAGGGACAGTGTGTCGCGATGGCCCTCTTCTATACGAAAGTCTAGAAGAGAAGTGGTCATCGTGACGAGACTCCGCGTCGGACACACATCAGTGACCCATGGATTTTTATTGAGAGGGGATCCACCTCCAGTGTGTGAGTTTTGCGATGCTCCCCTTAGGGTGTACCACATTTTGGTGGTAAATATGCTTCTATCCGCCTAGCTCTTGATTTTAAAAGTAACCTACGTTTATTTATTACGCGATAGCGCGGATGTAGTTCTTTATTTACTCCTTTTTATACGCCAGGTGGATCTCTTTACTGCCATATGAGATACTTTCATAAAGTTACTCATTTGGTTTTTATCTCATATTGAGACTACTTTTAACTTTTTAGTATATTTTAATATGTTCGTTTTTTCACTTTAACATATTTGTTTTGTCTTTTTAACATATTATTATTCTAGCATGTTTTGTCATTTTAACGTGTTACATTTTAATATGTGTATGAGTTATCTGCTTATTAAGATAAAAATTAAATTAAAATGTAATGTAGTTCCGGAGGACCAGTTTTAGTCACACTTAAACAGAGGTGGGATNCCGGAGGACCAGTTTTAGTCACACTTAAACAGAGGTGGGATATGACTGTTGATATATAAAAATGTATTTGGTGGAGCCTACCTTTGAGTGATGTCTTTGGCTGGATATCAGGGAAATTCTGAGTTCGATGGTCTAGTTTCCGAGTAGGTTCTTCTTTGTAATATTAATTTGCAATAGGAGCTCCCCTAAACACTCGCAGTTAATGAGTACATATTATAATACGGAAACACACAGAGATTGAACACTATTAACATATACATACATAGTCGCGCACTAAATCATGTTTACACCGAGTTTTAGAGAAGTTCAAACCAAATAGAGCAAGAGAGGTTCACCGAGTTGTGACCGAGATTGGTTTTCAATTCACACACACTGTCTGTTGAGTACCACATGCCAAGTGTAACAGGGTTGACTAGGGGTGAAGGAAGAGGGTATAGGGGGTAGCGAATTCCAAGAAATCTGCAGGCACGTAGATGAGATTGAGGGGAAATAGGGGAGTAAATAACCAGTGAACGATACCTAACAACGAGCAGTATTTTAAGTAAAAATAGCGAGTAATGGAATATTCAACAATATGTTTGTTCTGTTCATTTAATTTAGCGTATACACCTGTGGTTTAATATTAGCGGGTGCATTACTCAAAATATTTTAATAGCCCATTTGAGCACTCCTATAGACTGTTTCATATCGATAATTTCTCATATTAAGTTTTTTCTTTCTTTTTTATATATACATATTTTTATTATTGTATATTGTTCCTACTTTTGTATCCACCTGCTTATATTAACGGGTGGACTATTTATCAATTCGCTACCCCTTGAGAATTTTACTGTGTTTTTATATTTCAAGGCCCTAATGACCTCATTGTCCCGATGGGCCTTTAAACAATAATAATAATAATAATCTTACAGTCACCAGGCATATTCTTCTATAGGAGTGGTGGCTTAGATTCGCTAAGTATATCCTGCCAGAGCAGTGATGGCTTACATTCGTTAGGTATATCCTGGCAAAGGAGTTATGGTTTACTGTCAATAAAAATTAAACATTTATTTAAAAAAGGCGTTTATTATTTAAATATTTGTTTTATTTTATTTTAGAACCACTATACGCTTCCAGAAATGTCAGATGGTTTTAAATAAAACCAATAAATATATGAAAGTGGCTGTCACTACATGACCGATATGTACACTTTACATGATTTTTTAAAAATAAAAATTCTTAGATCTAAAATAGACTTTGTTTTTAGACTTTTTTATAAAAAAATATAAATGTTATATAACTTGATTCAATAAATATATTTGTAAATCCATTAACACTCAATAATTTTTGGGCACATTTGGTGTAATAATATAAAGCGTAATAATATGGATTGTAAATATTTACAAAACTCTTATCATGGCTAATGGCGTCATGAGAATATACTATACTGTTCGAATTGGGAGCAGGCAAAGTGATAGACAGCATAGTGGCCGACACGAGAGGACAAAGTGTTTGGCAGCCAACTGCTAGACACGAAGAAACTA
Source organism: Timema genevievae (assembly GCA_902155825.1). Taxonomy (NCBI): domain Eukaryota; kingdom Metazoa; phylum Arthropoda; class Insecta; order Phasmatodea; family Timematidae; genus Timema; species Timema genevievae. The sequence goes on along the minus strand of CABFWO010004180.1, from coordinate 65,718 downwards.
CGTGGACCAAGTGATCGACACGAGCTGGACCATGTGATAGACATCCAACCGGTAGACAAAATGAAAACAATTATTTTGAAGGCTGGGTGGGTCATGTGGCCGACACGACTTGGACCAACTGCTAGACAAGCTCATGTATAGGAGTACAAAGTGATAGACAACTAAGCTGTCGACACGAGAGAACAAATCTGTAATCAGCCCAACTGCTAGACACGCAGAAACGACGTGGACCAAGTGATCGACACGAGTTGGACCATATGATAGACAGCCAACCGGTAGACAAAATGAAAACAATTATTTGGAAATCTGGGTGGGTCATGTGGCCGACACGACTTGGACCAACTGCTAGACAAGCTCATGTATAGGAGTACAAAGTGATAGACAACTAAGCGGTCGACACGAGAGAACACATCTGTAATCAGACCAACTGCTAGACACGCAGAAACGACGTGGACCAAGTGATCGACACGAGTTGGACCATATGATAGACAGCCAACCGGTAGACAAAATGAAAACAATTATTTTGAAGGCTGGGTGGGTCAAGTGGCCGACATGACTTGGACCAACTTCTAGACAAGCTCATGTATAGGAGTACAAAGTGATAGCCAACCAAGCGGTCGACACAAGAGGACCAACTGCTCGACAAACTTTGATATCATTCAGCTAAGAGTGGGCTAAGTGACAGAACAGTTAATTCAATACACGATTGTCCTTATTTACAATCAAATTTTTTTTTCCCCCAACCCGTCAGCTTAACCTCACACTTCTAGACATATTTTTTGTAGGGTTTGCTAAAGTAAAAATGTAGGTGAAAATAACTCGAACTAATGATGACCTTATAAAAGAATATCATGTATTGAACAGTCGTAATTTATTCTGCAACGCTGACTGCAACATTAAATAACAGTGAGAGCTGGTCCACACGTATGAACTATCTTATTTTTATATTAATAGATTAGAGGTGAGGAGGGTATAATTTAGAGAAAATATACGCGGTTTTTCATGAAGAAAGAGTTGTAAACCATTTAATAAAAATTCCTTAGTGGCCTTTATTAAAACTTGAAATTTGACAACAGTTTTAAAATAGTATGTAAAATTAGTAACCGGCAATAAGCGACAGTAAAATGGATTTTTATTGTTTTTCAAACAGATGATTTTAAAATTTAACCTTTATATTTAGTGCTACTTTTTTTTAGCAGCGTGTTATACTAGAATTACTACCTACCCGTTCGGGCTATACGCCTATATACTAAATAGGCTAATGTGTTTAGGTATGAGTAAGGTTGAATTTAGAGGAACTGCATTCGATTTTTCGTGGAGTGAGAGTGGAAAACCATTTATGAAAATTCACCTGCAGTCCACCCAACTGGGATCAAACCCCGATGAATGGTCTCAACGTTTAAGGTGTCGGGTGGAGAATGAGGTATAATTATTTCGTACCGTTTCAAACCGTTTCAGAATATTTTAAGGGATATATGGTAAGCAGGAAGGTCATATCGTTTAAAGTACAAGATCTAAGCCGTCAGGTATCAAGGATCTGGTGGTAAGATGATGGATACATCGTTTAAGGTACAAGATCTAAGCTGTTAGGGTTTAAGGACCGGCTGATAAGTGTGGTGGGTGGTAAGAGAATGGATTGGAGCTGGATGGGATCAACACGGTCATGATCGAGCCAGACTACCTCTTGCTCAGGATAGATACAGGAAATTGTATGGCTGAAAGGAGGTAAGAGTACAGGATGGGGACTGGAAGTTGTGCAGATCAAGGCTGGGGTTAGGAGACTGGGAGGAGGGGAGAGGAGCGATTGGCGGGCATGGCATGAGAAGGGGATGACGGCTGGGAGGAGAGTACGGGATGGAGGCTGGAATCTAGATTCAAGGGTGAAGGGGGGCTGCTAGGAAGGGGGCTGCAAGGGGCAGAACGATAAATACAGGGACATAAGGTTATTTTTGTGTAATTAAGAGCCGGTTAGGTTAGGTTAGGTTAGGTCAGAGGAGAAAGTGATCCCCCCTCCTCCCATTCAATGTGGTGGATCAATGTTAACCTTATGGGAAAAAGTGGTCCAGAACTCTCATTTCAACCACTACAACCATGTTTATAGCGTTGTTAGTTTTGAAATAACTTGTCTGTCACTTGAACCACTCTTGACTGGCTTCATCTCGATGTTTGGCAAGCAATTCGGCCGCTTGGTTGTTTATCACTTTGTCCCCTTATATGCGAGCTTGTCTATCACATGGTCCAGCTTGTGTCTATCATTTGGTCCACGTCGTTTCTTCGTGTCTAGCAGTTGGTCTGTTTACAGATTTGTTCTCTCGTGTCGACCGCTTGGTTGTCTATCACTTTGTACTCCTATACATGAGCTTGTCTAGCAGTTGGTCCAAGTCGTGTCGGCCACATGACCCACCCAGCCTTACAAATAATTATTTATAGCTTGTCGAGCAGTTTGTTGTCTAGCAGTTACTATGGTGCCGTTCGAATTAATTGGGACAAAGGGGAAAAAACGATTTTTTCTAAAACCTTAGCTTTTAATCATTACACACCTTAAGTAGACTGATAAATCTCTATATTAGTACGAAGTATGTCCTCCTTTAGCAGAAATGACCTCTTCAACACGTCTTGGCGTTGACTCCACTAGTGTAGCGCACATGTTCTTGACTTCATCATCATGGAACCACACTTGTATAGCACTTTTTATAATTTGTTCTGTTGTCGTGCAATTCATCTTAGTTAAGCGATTCTTGAGAATATGCCATAAGTTCTCAATGGGATTTAGGTCTGGTGAATTACCAGGCCAATCAAGCACTTTTATTTTATTTTACCGCATAAAAGTCTGGACCAATTTCGAAGTGTGACAAGGAGCCAAGTCATGTTGAAATGTTCCATCAAAGGTTTTCATGAATGGAACAATCCTACTGCGTAATATTTCTATGTATTTGACAGAATTCATCATGCCTTTAAGAGGAACTAAGCTTCCAGTGCCATTTGTTGTGAAAAAACCCCAAAACATCTGTTTAGAAGGGTGTTTTACAGTCTGTTGGATATGATCTAGTCGCAGAGTTTCACCTTCACTTCGTCTAACTACACTTGATTTGTATCCATGCACAAATAAATGTGTTTAATCACTGAAAAGCACCTTCTTCCAGTCGTTAACAGTCCATGATCGGTATTTTTTGGCCCATGCTAAACGTTTTTTCATCATTTTCTGAGTTAGAAATAGTTTTTTCACCGGTCTTGTTGCCTTACGACCAACTTCCAGAAGCCTTTTCCGTACAGTTGAGGTACTCACTTCAACACCATAATCCAATAAATCCCTTCGAAGGTCTGTGCTTGTCTTTCTTGGATTTATTTTGCTATTTCTTATTAAAATTTTCTCAGTTCTTGGAGTAGTTTTCCGTTTGCGCCCACATTTTCCTTTTATTTTTGGAGACGATGATCCGGAACCTTGAAATGCTCTTAAAATTCTTGAAACACTTGATTTACCCACACCAATAGCCGTAGCTATATCTCTCACGCTCATAGAAGTGTGTTCATTAAGAGTGATTATTTTAGAACGCTTCCTCGGAGTAATATCCATCTTTGAACAAGCAAAAGTAACACGTGATGCACGGAACGCAAAATTATAACCACCAGCTGCCACACTGAAAGTCTCACAACTGAACTGCTGATACACTAAAACCAGCCAAACGAGTAAATTACAGTCAAGGTCGATCCGTCACACTGCCTCTAGGCAGATATAACCGGTTTCAGGCGGTTCGGGACATCACTGGTAATCACATATCAACTCAGACAAGGAAAACATGTTTGGCCCAATTAATTCGAACAGTATAGTAATGATAGCTTTTAAAATATAATATTATAATTTCGTTACTGAAGTGTCTTTAAAGAAAAACATTATGTGAAAAAAAAAGCAGTCGATTAATTGTTATTAAATGTAAGAATTTGCAGATACTGTATCATCTGAGAGATCAATAACTATCTATGTACACCTTCTCCTTGATGTCATTTTTTACTATTCGAAATTTGTACCGAGAATCGACAATTTCTGGTAACAATCTTTCCTTGTAAAACCTGAAAAATAAAAACGAATTGTTCAACTAAAAGTTACGTTCCAAACTCAAAATCCTATTCTGCTTATTTAGTATCTGGTGGATTTTTTTTCTACCAACGCCCACTTTCCCTTCTAAGGTGTTTTGAGAATGCTATTTGGAATCATGCTTATATGTAAGTTATTCTAACTTAATTCACGCCACATCTATAGTTACAATTATCAAGCTTAATAATTTTGAGACGATAAGTGGATTACTACACTCTATAAGTAGCCCATATAAAATAATAAAACTCAAATAATACATGGTTTTTTGTAATTCTTCCATTTTACTTCCAGTGTTTAACTCTTAAACATATAGCTAAGCATTAAATATCAAATAATACACACTATAAACTTTTTTCCCTATTTTAAATAAGACATTAATTACTAACATATTAGTCATAAACTACTGTGAGATATATTTTGCTTTTCAGTACGGTAGGCATACCTTTCAAGCTTGTGACACATTTTCTCCTGCCAAAAGTCATCTCGTTCAATTTCCTCAATACTAGCAATTTTTTTCACGTAAACGACAAAATATTAAATCTTCTTTTGATGACATGTAGCTGTCCTTGAACTTGAAAGAAATAATTGTGATTTTTCTTTAAAATCAATTTGCCGTCAACATAATCACAAAATCCAATCTGAAAGAGAAAAGATAAATTGTAGATTATATATTTATATGTAAACTTGTGCTTAAGCACATGGGCTAACATCATGAGCTGGGGTAAGGATAATAAATTTAATTGCATAAATTAATTGCGCGTATAGAAGATTATAAACATTACAGGGTGTCCATGAATAATGAATATCCTCCATGATTATAAACATGAAAAGTGTTACTATAAATGGGCATGAAATAGGTGTCATCAGAAAGAACAACTCAAACACTCTCGTTCTTAATTTAGAAATTGTGTGTGTGCCTCTCGTGTCACGTGGCATACATCTAGGCGATATTTCCACCCACGCCACACGCGCTCCAGAATATCAAACTTTTAAATCACCACCATTATTATTATATTATATCCATTTTACATGTATTAAGTCTTTGGTTATACCTTTCCGCTCGCTGCAGCGCTTGAAAGATTCTCCGAATCGGATATAGTCATGGGACACTTGATTTCAACAATTTCTTCGTCACCGACAAGACCATCTGAAATAATAAAATAATATTTGATATACACTTATTATGATTTTTCATGTACACAAATTTGGAGCTAATATTTTTTATTATAGTTCAGATTTTTTATTACTTCACTATATTTACCTGGACTAGCTGCAAGAAAAGGTTGGTCCTGGTCCACAAAGAGTCCACAGTTAGTCACATCTATGTTCATTTGTAATTGCAGCATAGTTTTTGCAAATGGCTCATTATCTATGCCATATTGCATGGATTTTGTGCCTACAGAGCAATACAATAATGCATGGACTGTGTTTTTCCTTGATGTCTTTGATTTTAAATGGCATATTTTTCCAAAATTTGAAGCGGCAAGTCTCTGAATTCTTTCAATTTTCCATTTAGGGCAACTATTCTGCTCCACAGTGTCTCGTTCCTATTGGTCCCTCTGGACTTCGGTAAGAAAAATATTATTTATGAACGATTTCATGTTTTTTACTGGTTGTTCATCATCGTCCATTGCAAGGGAGTATTCCTCCTCCAGTAAACCATAGTCATGGTCAGGCCCACACGATACCATCTTCCTCCTAACAGGAGGATTTCTTCCTTCCTTCTTGAATTCTAGGCGCCTTTTACTTGCACATTTCAATGCTTGACACTTTCTCTTCACATACTGCTTTGTGAAATAGCCTGAAATTAAAATTAGAGATATATCAGGATCAGTAGAAAATCACTCACTAAACAAATCATTTAGAAAAAATAATTGTTAGATAATATAAATATTCTATGATGATACGAATTAAAATATTGCTTACACCTGGGCTTTTGTCATTCATCATTGTTTTGTGTATCATTCTTAGATATTGTCCTGATGTATTATGAGAAACAACAGATGCCTCGCACCTTGTTGTGTACGAGCCCTCAGAGAATAGTTGACTCTTTTCCCGTTGATAAATTTGTTCACTACACTGTTGATCTGACAGGAATTGTTGGTGACATTCAAAATTAAACTGGCTGCTAAGCGAGATACTCACCGCACAGCAATAAGTATCTCATCCAAAATCTTAAAGCTTTGCATTTTAGGTACGAGGTTTTCCTCTGTTTATTTAGTACCAGTACAAAAGTATCCCCTTTGGGCGCACTCGTCATGCTGTCCAAAGACGTGGTATGGACCATTTTCGATATCCCTCTTGAGCTCACTAATCCTAACAGATAGTGGTTCTTTCTGGTTTTTTCGATAGTCATTTGCCTTGATTATTGCTGAACTCAATCGTATTAGTGAATTTTTCAATCGATTCCTAATCTGAACTGGATAACCAGCTTTTGTTTATTTCGAAATATCAGAGATTTTGTTAAAATAGTTCAACACATGATTTGTGCATTCGATTTTTTCGACTGCCATTTCTTTGATTCATTGATCCAGGATTTGCGTTAAATAATGGCTAAACAGTTTTATTTTAAAACCTTGTAATTAATTTTCTATTATAACATTACTCGTGATTGCTAATACAATGATAATTGTGTGTATTTTATTAACATATATTTCAATTTTTCTAGAGTAAAAATAATCAGGACCTATCTCAGATTCATTTATAGACAAGTCTTGGCAAACAATTTGGTGGTTTCTTCACACAGGAAATCATTCTTTTGAATAATAAAACTATTTGAAAATAACTTTTTGCTCAAGTTCACACAAAAGATAGAAGAATTGAGTACATCTATACAAATAATATAACTCCAATGGGAGTCTGTACATTCAATTTTTTTTCTTTTTATTTTTTAATTTTCTGGGTTGTATAAACGATAGAAGATCAATTTAAAGACAAATAAATAAAAATGCTTCAAGGAAATTGGAGTAAAACTATCCTAGATAACTAAAATAGCTAAAAAGTATTTCAATTTTAAAATTAAGATTTGGGAAAATAAAAGGCTAAGAATATTTATTTTTTTACATTTTTATTGTTATAGAAAATTAAAATATTTGCAAGCAGGTTGAAAAGATTACCCTCAATAATTGGAAAATAATGAAAATTTTAACTCAGAAAATTGGTTTCAAGAAAGTTACGAATACTAACTAGATTCACAACATTTAAATTGTCCTTGTTGTTTATCCATGCTCACTCCATGCTGATGCAGGTGAACATTTAATAAACTACCTTCTTACGCCATTGCACTTAAATCACCTCTTAATAAATATAGTAGCTAAGTAATTTTAAAAAATCAGGTTGTGTAAAACACTTTTTTATGTTTACATCTAGAGGATACTAGTTTAATTCCAGGGGTGCTAGAAAATAAAATTTAAATTTGTAGATGGATACGTCCTTCTATCTAAATAGTGAATATCTAGGCTATATTTCTGAATGTAAAGTACAGATCACATTGTTATCTGGGTTAGGTTGTGTGTTTAAAAAGTGTAGGATAAATACATGAATATAAAAAGGCCTGTGTCATTTTTGACCAATTCACTGTTGCCATATAAACTAAAAAAACAGTCACCCAGAATCAGCAATGCATAGTTTCTTCCCCTTAGGGCCGGTCTTATGGCTACGGGCTGAATATTGCTATCGGGAGGTTAAAGTTAGCTACCAGTTAAAGGTTATCAGCCACTTAAATATTTTACGCGTTTTGTGGACTGAAATTATCTGCTGGATAGCTATCTGTAGGATAAATATATTTTTATACTGTTTTTAATGGTGCGCGCATGCGTATAAGCCCAGACGTTACCGCTAGAACCTAGCGAGTGGCGAGAACGTTCAACATTTGTTAAATAATAGCGGCTAAACGAGTGCGAGTAAACAGATGGTGTCACGTGTGAGCAGGAACTAAGATGTCGTGCAAGTACTTTTTTAGTTATACAGCTCTGGCAATAAGCTTTCTTGTGTTTGGTTGAATGGCGCTGCTAGCTCAACTTTCAAATTACCGACCAGGCTCATTGATTTTCTTTTGCGACCTTTTAGTCCCTTTCATGTAAACATTAATTAAGAAATTTAATATAATTAACAAGTATTGGTGAGCAAGCGTGTTTAACATTAGAGGAGACTGGAGATAGTTTTTACTATTTTGATTTGAAATTTTTTAAGTCAGAAAAGTTTATCAAATCAAAATTCATACAAAAATGTCATACCCCACGCATCCTTTGGCTAGCATTTACATATTTTTAAAGAATAATATTTCACACACGTTCCCCACAAATAATGTTTAAACGACTAAAGTCGAACTGTAACAACGTTCCCCGGTAAGGGGCTAGTTGTTACAGGCAAGGGGCTAGTTGTTACATGCAAGGGGCTAGTTGTTACATGCAAGGGGCAAATTGTTACAACACATTTTAATTATTAACTAGAAACAAAGCAAAGAAGTTTTGACAGTCTTATATTTATTTTATCACATAATATCAAAACAAAAATCTTTCCTTTACAAGATAATTAAAAAAATGTGATAATTATAGGTATGTGTAGTGTACAGTCAATCAGGGTAACTTTGATCCACTTTTTACATATTTTCACTTGCCCCATTTGAGTTTTAATTATATCTTGAAAACTGATTACTTATAATGAAAGAATATGACTCAAAGTATATACTTGTTATAACATATATCTAAATATTGCTTATTTAACATTCAAAAATAATCATTTTTCACTTGTTCAGTTACACTGCCATTTGGGGTAACCTTGAACCATGACTAAAATTTTATTTTAAATTCTTAATTTTATTCATTCTAGGAGCTAGGATAACTATTCTCTAATATAAGTTTTGTAATGTTGTATACTTCATTATTAGACGTTCCAAACACTTAGTGCTGAATATTTTGAATAATACTCTAAAGAATAACATAGGTAGGAACGGAGGTTGAAGAAAACTCAGAAAATAATGTAATAACATATTATATAATGGTAGGATTAACTCAAATTATAAATTGAAATAATAAATGTCACTTCTTTTTGGTTAAAATTAGACTCCAGTCCAATGTAAACAAATTCACCACCAAAAAGAAAATAGTAACATAAAAAACATGTAGGTAGGCTCCTACGTTGAAAATGTTTCTTGGAATAAACAAAAATCCTGAAAGTCGAAAGTTAATTTTTACTTTTATTTAGTATTTTTTTTTTATGAATCACATTTGTAGTTTTATATGAAATGCAAATAAACACTTGAAAAATTGAATTAAACATTACAGCTTCAATGAGGCGTACACACAATAAAAAGATAGTAAAACACAATTCATGGAGCTTATTTAAGAATTTTAGAGATTAGAAAAGGATTGTTCACATCAAAGAGTCCTCTGCTGCTTACAGGCACAGTATTATTTGGATCAAATTTGGAAACAAGGTCAGATGCTAGGTAAAATAGTTCATACGGCATCTCAAGCCAACGCCAGTAGAGCCCAGATTTTACCACACACTGCACTTGATAAAACGTAATGTCATCTTCTATCTTTATCACTGTGCCTGGAAAAAATTCTCCATCGTAAATCACAACAACATAATCATTGATAAAATAGTTTCCTGGTTGTAATACATCAACCATTTCAGTTGACATTAAGGCACCATTGCAGATATGTTCAATGACAACAGAACTGCATGGCTGGGATGAATTATCAGATCTTGGGTTCTCAGGAGAATTAACAACAGTTTGTCTAATAGTTTCAAAATCCTGTTCATTGAGATTCATTTCTTTTTCATGTTCAATTGAATTTTGAAAAACGTTTTCTTATCCTTTGTCAGAAATGATAAATTGGTGTCCATTTTGAATGTTGCTTCTTGTTACTGGCCTAATGATCTTCAGTCCACCTCTTGATCTAACAGATCCCCCTCTTGTCCTAGCTCCACCACGAGGAATAGTAGCAGATTTATTTTTGTACAACTCCTCTACTTCTGTCAGAGATACACTCTTGCCTGCTTGAACTGGCAACTTGAACTTCTTTGGCTTCTGTAGTTTGCTTAAAGTCAGATATTCCTACATTTTCAATGAACACTTTAAATTATTCACCAATATCTTCCCTAATGGCCGAGACGTCTTGTGCATAAATTGGTAGCTTTGTGATAACTCTATTCCTATCTAGTGGGAATATTCCAGTAGCCTCAAACCCTTTGGCCAGATTTGTTGTTCTGGTTGATTCTCTCATTTCTAAAGCTATTTTCAATAACTGACCAAAAATGGATTTTGGCAACGCCACACATCGTTTTCCTTCTATAGTTTCTCTCTTATCTAATAGGGTTTTCCTCTAATTTGTTTTTAAAGAAGAAAAGTAAGCTACATCTAAAGGTTGAAGCAAGTGGGTGGAATTTGGGATAAGCATGATGAAGGATATATTATTGTCTGAACAAATTTTCAAGGTCTTAATGGACAAGTGAGCAGCCATATTCTTACAAATAATAACCTTTTTCCAGGATTCTTGTTAGCATAAGGCAAGAAATGATGCTCAAACCAATCGTCAAATATATCTTGATCGATCCATCCATGAGGTGTTACATTTAATCTCGTATCCGATGGTGATCCAGAGAGCCAGTCTGACCATTTCTGCTTCCGTTTAAATATAATATATGGTGAAAGGATCTGTCCTAATGCACTCCCACAAAACATTGTGGTATAGCATGCCTTTGTACTATTGAGTATTCGTTCAGGATGGCGAGACCCTCTTCTAAACAAAAGCTTCTTCTTTGAAGGTACATCATGGAAGCCGGTTTCATCATAGTTATATATATTGCAAGGAAGAACGTCTTTTAGTACATTCCCCAAGTGATCAAAGAACTCATTCACCATATCTTTGTTAACTTGGGCTCGGTTCTAGCAATATTAGCAGCGAATTTTTGTACCAAAGATGACTTGTGTCTCTTTAGGAAAGATCTTCCCCAATTCCATCCAGGCATATTATTTTTGAATTGAAGTATTTTGCTTTGGGATGTTTCCAAGTAAGACTTTACAATGCATCGAAGATCAAAGACCGAAACGGGTACACCAATGTCACAAAGGGCAATAATATGATTTACAAAAATATTTTCTTCTTGTTCTGAAAACACTTTAGGCCTGCCTACCAATTTACCATGAAGACCCTTCATTTTATTTCTTGGTATACCGCACTCTCTATCAGCTCTCCTTTGTCCACTTTTGCCAGCCTTAATGTCATTTACAATTTGATTCAGTTGATCTGGGAGTAGTTTTTGTATGTTCTAGTTCCAGGTTGACGTTTCTTGTGCTTGGAAGGCCTATTCATTTGATCACGTTCCATTGAATCTGAATAAAAATTAAAATATATAGTACATTATTTAAATATCACATTTTAAATTAAAATAGATATAAAAAGAAACTTTCTCTTGAATTATTAAAATGTACAAGGGCTATCTATAAGTCCATAAAACTGTCTTTTACAAGCAAGCAATTTTACTAAACAAATTTGAGCTAAAATAGAAGAAATTACTTTACAAAAAGTGGTAATATTAATATTATAATGGCAATAGAATACCTAAATAAGAAATTGCATCTAGTAATATCAAAGTCCTTGGATAAATTTTAATTTCAAGTAATGTGTTTAGTTCATTTTAACATTGAAACAGCCCCAGGCTCAATTTGATCCGGTTCAAAGTTAGGTTGTATTTGTGAATAATGAGGTTACTCTACATGTGATTTTTTATTGTAAAGCCTAATATTTTATTGATACAAATAATATGTTACCTTAAAAAATGAATCCTTGCAGAATATTTGTCCAGAAATTTGTGTTTACACTTCTTAACAACAAAAAAATCAATAAACTTGAAAATTGTCTTCAAATATTTGTTCAAAACAAGAGCTCACAATTGACAAATGAGCTTGTGACTAAAGTGGCGGGAAACTTATATTTCTTACAGGAAATAGAAAATATCAATGTTGCCAATACATAGGGAATTTAAAATAAAATGTTGGTCAGTCTTTTAATATAGTTTATTCAAACAAAAACAGCTAGTGGCTCAAAGATACACCCACTTGCACAAAGTTAACCTTATTGACTGTATAGCACTTAGGACATAATAATATGGTTAATCAACTTAAAATAGCTGTCTACATATTTAGAGTTGTAACCTAATTTTTAAGTCCAACACCTTAGCTCAGTCGGTAGCATATCTTCCTATTGAGCTTAGGGTCCCGGGTTCTATTCCCGGCATGGCCGAAAATTTATCATTGATGAAAATAAGTGTTCACCCTCTCACATTGATAAATTGACGCCGAGGGACTGGATGTTGTGTCTGTCCTAGTCCTAAGTTAGATTATAAGGCAGACCAGTTAGCCGGTAGTGTAAAATATATTACTTGAATTAAAAACTGACCCAGGCCACAGGCTAGAAACAGTAATGGACGTAAAGTAGAATTTAATATTTAACAGAACGTAATTGTTAAAAGAAATTGTTGACTTGTAAAATTTAACAAATTAAAACATTGACTGAACGTGAGTAGGTCTAGTTGAAAATAAAAATTATATGGACCTATAAATAAGTTTGTTTTGTTTTTTGATAAAGTTTTTAATCAGCACTTATAACTAGGTCTTGGTCAATCACAATTTAAGCTAATATATAAAGGATCATTTGACGCACAAGCACTATGCGCCCATCTCTTACAGACTCGATACCGAACCCAGTCCTTACCCGGTTTGGATTTGGACCATGGTTTGAGACACTTGAGGCACAAACATTCTTCCTCTTCACTTGAACTAGAAGCTTTGTAATGTCTATTTTTTCTCGATTTCCTACTAATGTTTTTATACCAGCCTTTAATTGTTCTTTTGAAAATAGTTTTCTTTTTCCCCTTTCTTCTTTATATTTTTTTCTTCCTTCTCTTTCTTTCTCTTGTGCTTCGAAGGCGTTTTTAACAGGTGTGTCTGTCAAAACAGCAGACTTAAATTTCTTGCTCTCTGTTTGGGATTTACGTTCTCCTTTTGGATATAGACGCAGATCTTTTGGACTAACATGAATCTTAGATAGTTTTTTAGACTTATCTTCAGGTATCATAGTATCAGAACTAGTAGGAGCTGTCTTGGAATTCAAATGTTCAAAATGCTAGAAGGTTGAGTTAAAGTGGTTAGTGGTCGCTCTTGTGGTGCAGATAGGAAAACCTTAATGCGCCTCTATAGGGCCTTGGTGAGATCAAAACTTGCTTACAGCAATTTTGTTTATGGCTCAGCTAGGCCTTAAGCATTAAAGATGTTAGATAGTGTCCACCATGACACATTCGACTGACTACTGGTGGTTTTCGTACCAGTCCAGTCGTCAGCATCTGTGTCGACGCAGGTGAGCCCCCTCTTCATTACCGGTGGTCCTATCTTCTGGCATCTTACGTGTCGAAACTACAGTGCATGCCAGAGCATGTTGCCTACCGTCCTGTGTTTCATCCCCCTAACCGTGTCTTGTATGAAACCAAATGGCGTAGTACAAGGCCGGTTGGGATCAGGATGCTATCGGTTTTCGACACGTGTGGGATAGTCCTGCCAAAGGCTATCCCCACATCCCCAGGTCGAGTTTCTCCCTGGAAGATACGCCTACCTTAATGCCATTTTTATCTTGCCAAGTTCCCTAAAGCGACCACCCCGCCGATTATATATGAGCGGACCTTTAATGAGCTCCTCTCAAGAGCTCGAATAGCACAGAGGTAAAGAGAAAGGCTGATGTGCTAGAGATTGATGGTTCGATCCTTAGCGGTGATATATTTGTCCCAAAGCCCTGCTCGGATAAGCGAGATGTGACAAACGTGGGTTGGGAGGCTCTCACACAGCCCCCCATAGAGTAGTGTCTCCGCACGTAACTCTAAAAACCTCTTAGTCGGGTCCCAAAATTTTTCTTTTTCTTCAAATAATATTAATTAATAATATGCTTTTGTTTTTTCCAGTAACTTCACGAAATGCGACAACCCGTCAGTGAATTACCCGAAAACTACACGGTGTGACCAATTGGTCGGTACGTGTTGGAATTTGCTCTCGTGCACCCTTTCAGGGTGCATTAGAGCATGCTTTTGAGTCTGGGTCTGGGGAGCTCCTCTCCACTCGCTTTCAGGGCTTTAAGCACATCTACACGGATGGTTCAAAGTGTGGGGCCTCTGTGGGATGCGCCTTTGTTGTGGAGGGAAATAATTTTTAATTTGGCTTACCTGGTGAATCCAGTGTTTTTACGGCTGAATTATACGCCATTTTTAAATCTTTATGTTTTATTTATCGTAAGTGTCACCGTTCTGTTCTCATCTGCACGGATTCCATGAGTGCTCTGTTGGCATTGTCCAATCTCTACTCCTGGAATCCCATTGTGCAGATGATACACGAGCAAATTTTAAAAATTGATTCATTAAGCACCCGGCTCGCCTTTTGCTGGATTCCTGGTCATGCTGGTCTTTCAGGAAATGAACTGGCGGACCAGGCAGCCAAGGAGGCGGCACGCCTGCCTCCGGAGGCGAGTTTGGGTGTCATGTTTTTAGATCTAAAGGGTTATGTTCGGCGTGGGGTCTTACGCACCTGGCACGAGCAGTGTGTTTCGACCCCTGCTCAGAACAAGCTGAGGTCCATAAGGGACGGTGTGTTGCGATGGCCCTCTTCTATACGAAAGTCTAGAAGAGAGGAGGTCATCGTGACAAGGCTCCGCGTCGGACACACATCGTTGACCCATGGAATTTTATTGAGAGGGGATCCACCTCCAGTGTGTGAGTTTTGCGATGCTCCCCTTAGTGTGTACCACATTTTGGTGGAGTGTCGTAATTATGCCCATATCCGCCTGGCTCTTGATTTTAAAGGTGACCTACGTTTTTTACTACGTGATAGCGCGGATGGAGTTATTTGTTTACTCAGTTTTACTTTTATAAAGTGGCTCATTTGGATTTTTTCTCATATTGAGATTATTTTTAACATTTTTAGTATGATTTAATATATTGTTTTTTCTTTTTAATACGTCTTTTAGTATGTTTTAACAGGTTTGTTTTGTCTTTTTAACATTTTATATTTTAAAATGTTTGTTTTGTCTTTTATTGGAGTGATACACCTGTGGTTTTTTTAGAATGTGTTTCACTCATTTTGTATTATGAATTCATTTGAGCTCTCCTATGGAATGTCTCAAATGGGTATTTTCTCATATTGAGACATATTGTTTTTACATTCGTATTAGTACATTGTGTTTTCACCTTTTTATCGAGATGGGTGAATAAGTTTATTCTCTCTTATGGAGATTTTATTATATATTCATATTATGTTAAGGCCCTAATGACCTCATTGTGACGATGGGCCTCTAAATACTACTACTAATAATGATACTTCTTTTTTTTCACTCAATTATTTAAGTTTAGGCAGCAAAAGGCTTTCAAACCAATCACCAAAGGAGTTAGATCTAAACAATCCACTTGGGCTAGTGCTATACGTACAACCAGCGGGCCCATTTTCTGTCCAAGTGTCCCACAGATTTGCTGTCCGGTACACTACATAAGGTGGTAGAAATTCACCAATCGCACTACCGGAAAACATAAAGGAAATGCTGCTTTTGGATGTGTCGCGAATTTTTTAATGGATATTTCATCCCACGTCTAACTATAACTTATTTTTTTGACCCGAGATATCAGTCAAATTCGATTTATCACAGTTCCAGATGTTCTCCAGAGGTACATTCTTGACACACTCAGCTAATTGGTTATGTAATCACGTAAAGTTTGCTCATTAATTGCGGCACGAGCACGTTTTATGTTGGATGCAAAACGTGTTGATAGTGCTCGATGACGCTCAGGACATTGTTTTTAAACTTTATCAGCCGTCCAGTTCTTGACAAATATGATCCAACAATCATTCTTAGATCCAGAAGGTCCAGGGGGAAGCCATACTCGCTGAACATCATGATGCATCGAACAAATGCATTTTCCTCTTCTTCAGAGAAAATAGGAGGCTGTCCAGGTTTTCTAGTTGAATTTCCTTTTAATCTATTTAAAATATTTCTTCGGGGAATGTTAAATTTCACCTCTGCTTGCCGCTGTATCAACTCTCCTTCTCGAATAGACATTAGGCACTCGTGCAGTTTTTCTCGAGTATAATCGGCATATCTTCTGGAGCATGGTTTTCTCTTATATACACGTGGCATTTTCTGAAACAAACCAATAACAATGTAGAAAACAAAATCTACCCTTTAAATTAATCCCCAAAAGTGGTGCAATATAACCTCATTTTCAAAAACCTCAAAATAAATAGTAGAACTACTGACAAAAAATACAAATAAAGCATTATTTTAAAATATCAGATATCTAGGAAGAAACTAGACGTACTGTTACTTCTTGATATAAATCCATTTAGCTGCAGATGCTAATTTTTTCTAATTAAAATTATATAGAAAAATCTTCAACTTTTCTGAAAAAGTGCAATACACAGTAGAAATGATGGGAATGCTATGAAACCTCATGGGGATGTTGCCTACAGAATAGCCAACCAAACAAAAAAAAATTTGAGTTACAGACCAATATATTAGCACACTAGGTCACATAACAAAATCATGAACTGGAGCAAAGAATCCCCCATAGGGGTAAAGTCACCCCTTGGCACGGTACGTACAAGTTATCTCTGTACTATTTTTAGACATGTTACGTAACTTGAAAGATAACACTAATATTAATTTTTACTGTGTATTTTTTAGACGATAATTACCTTTGTGTGTCGACATGCTTCTAAGACTTAGTAATAATAATACCTTCACCTATGGATCATTTTACTTTATATTTACTGTTGTTTAAGGACCCTAATAACCTCATTGTGTCAACAGTCTTTTAAACACACAAAATAATATTAAATAAATCAATGGTGCGTTGATACATCTTACTGCTCGCTAGAACCATTTGAAACTTTCCTTTTTCATGCTCTGTTCCTTAATCTACATGATATTTTAATTATCTATACCAGCATTCGCTTAAAATGAACTAAGGCTTGAACGGGAAATAAAGTCGGTTAACTGAGTGCGAACCCACTGGAATCTGGCTGAATTGAAGGGTCAAACGATCAGCTGGCCCCACAAAGTGTCAACATTGACCCTTTTGATTTGCACGCTCAATGACAGAACATGGTGTCAAGCCACGTTGTCAAGATTGGTCACGGCTTGCATTCCTTTATACTATCTATGTTCGCCTCTGGAACAAGGTAAGATACGATGCTTTCATTCTACTAGAACCTTCATCTGGTGTGGTGTGGTCTGTGGCTCTTATTCCTACTGTTGGTTCAAAATAAGAAACCACACCAAAATCCCAGTATTTTTAAAATTTAAAATTACAAAATAGGAAGTCGGGTGTGGAGGTAATGAAATGGAGTGTGACAAGAAAACTCAAATATTATATTTAAAAAACACCTTTTAATATGGTATAAAATAGAAATTTAGCAAATAACTATAAAAGTACCAAACATTTTTTATTTTAAAATTAAGGTTGAAGTAGAGATAAGAATTTCAAAAACTCGTATAAAAATGTTTCTAAGTGTGGTATACAATTTAAATTAAAAAATAAAGACGGAGAAACTGGCGTTTAAAAATTGGTTCAAAGAAATAACATTTCAAAATGTTCTAAGCCAATAGAGGGGGAAAATTCTTGGTGTGAAATAAAATTGAAATTTGGCATGTAATTAATTATACCTTTCGGGATAACCGAATGTCTGAATAAATGGAATTTTCAAAATTAAAAAACCGGGAAATTAAAGAGAGCGAAATTGATACAACTAATTTATAACACTCTTTTTCGGTATTTTTTAAGGAACTGAAATGTAATGGAGAGAGGGGTAATAACATGAAATTTTTCCAAAACTATTCGAAAATCTACTTTTCAGTGCGGAAGAAAATTTAAATTTGGCAAATTGGTAAAAGGATCAACCCAGCTAGAATAAAAATTGAAAGGTTTGGAAATAAAAAATAGGGGTCCGGGAAACAGATGAAAAGTTGGGTGGGGGCTCAAAACTGCTAAATTAACAGAAACAAGATTTTTGTTTATAACCTTACCAATAAACATTACTTGATATTTTTTAGCGTGGTTTTTTATAACGTTCTTTAAAAAGTTTACAATTGTATTCACAATTTTAATTTTTCCTCTCTTTTTTTGAATTAATATGTAAGCAAACCACACTGCTGATAAAAGCTTAAAATTGTGACATTTACTAACCCTTTATAAAAATGAAATCTGAAGGTTTAAAATACCTTAACCGAAATTTTCGAGCCATCGAGGTTGGTCTCATACGTGGTATTAGTTGTAGTTGTTCCTGGTAGATCGCATTGTATTACTAATAGATCTAAACTCTTGGTAACTATAGGCTTCGTGCAAAGTGCATATGATATTTGGATGGCCTTATGCCAAAGTGAACTATCTCCAAAAATATACATATTTAGTTTTTTATGTGATCCTGTTCAGAATTTTATCCTCTTTATTATGCCATAGTGCACTATGTCGTACGCCAACAAGAGACCAAACAGTAACATAATTTTGTTTTGCCATGAGGTTGGTAATGCTGTATGCTATTAAACTATGAAGCTGTTTTTTGAAAAACTTTTGTTTAGGCTGATAGTTCACTATGGTTTTGGCTGATAGTTCACTATGGTTTTGGCTGATAGTTCACTATGGTTTTGGCTGATAGTTCACTATGGTTTTGGCTGATAGTTCACTATGGTTTAAGGCCATCCATTTGAATTTATGTTACCAGCGTGCAAGACGGCCACATTTTTAAGTTTTTGTAGGGTAAATCCAAGCGGCATCATGTTTACCGCGGTCAAATACTCGAAAATCCTAAAACTTAACTCACTGTTCCTCGTAAACTACTTGGACAATCACAGTAGTTTTTTCAGAATTTGTTATAAAAACCTTAAAAGACAAAAGAGGATATTATTAAAATTCCCATATTCCAATTGTTTTGCTTTGAAAAAATTGTTTCCTAATGAAAGAACTGTGAGGTATTTACTGCAGACATATTTTCACTCTGTGTAAAAGTTTTTACCTAATTGAAATATATGGGTAGTATAACTGTACGAAATGATCATCATAAACTGAATTTAATTTTGATAAAAGACTAATTCCTCTTAACACCAATACTTTTCACAGTTTGATGTGTTTAGTTACGAGCTCTTCACGTGCGCCAGGTTTTAGATAGACTGAACTGTGTCAGAGAGACCGGTCCGTCATTCCGTTCCTACATTTATTTTTCCTGATCTACTATTACTAGCTTTACTATAATAATTATTATGTTAAATACTGTAAATCACTTTTGGTTGTGCACTCTATAATATATTCCATCTTTCTTGTAAATTAGTGAATATACAAATCTTAAATTTATAATTGTTGTCCACTTTGTCCGACACTAATTCAGCTCGGTAATTAGTACGTCTACATTATGTGTTAAGGGTCCTGGGTTTTATTCCTGACATGTTATATATAAATCTTTGGTGAATTATCAACCTAGGAACAGGATGTTGAGAATTTATTTGCAAACGAAACTAGCTTAATCATAGAAGTCCACGTTAAATTAGGTTAGAACACCCTTATTTAACAGTGAAAATATAATATATCGTGTCATATGAATAAATTATTAAATGAATTATATTAAGTTAGTATAAGAACTTCTGAAACGTAATTTAGTAATACTTAAATATAATAATATTGAAAATCTATGTTTACCTAATTTTGACAAGCTATTGGCTGTATAAAATCCCTCATAATTTTTTATAGCACTAGCCATCGTTTTCAAAAATTACGACAGTATTTTATATGTTTATTACTTACATGTACATGTGTTTTGTAGGCTTACTGATGTCTGCCTTATGACGAAACCTTTAATAATATTTTCCGAATCTCGTGTTACTTCCTCCACCCTTGTTATATGATAACTCGTTACTAATAATTTCCCCTTTGCCAATGGGCCATTCTTGAAAGGGATATAGTGCGTTATACTAGACAAACCAACGCTTATTATTACTTCCATTATAAAATCACTATTAAAATGTCTAGCTTCCCTTCAAGCAGAATCGTCAATCAGTGACTGAACGGAATGACGGACAGGTCTATCTAACAATATTCAGTTTATCGAAAATCTGGCGCGTGTGAAGAGCTCGTAACTTAAGATGGGGTGCTAGTGAGCGTGAGTTTAGGGAAGTATTTTTGAAGTTTTTACAGCATAAACATTTTTGGCCAAAATAAATCAAATATTTCTTCTATAGAAACATATAGTTTAGTTTTCTGCACATCCTGATCTCAACAGTCCTTGAATATCTGTCAGATATGTCCTGGAATTTAATGACAACTTTTTCTCTTAATTTAAAAAGTTTGTCACCAAATGCCACCATGCTCTTGACAGATATTCAAAAACTGTTGATATTAGCATGTGCAGAAAGCTAAACTTTATGTTTCTATAAAAGAAAAATTCGATTTATTTTGTTCAAAAAAGGTTTATGCTATAAAAACTGCAAAATTAGCGCACTAAATTCGCGCTCACTAGCACCCAACCTTAACACATCAAACTGTGCGAAGTATTGGTGTTAGAGAAATTAGTCTTGTATTAAAATAAAATTCAGTTAATGATGATAATTTCGTACACTTATACTACCCATCTATATCAATTATACAAAAACTTTTACACAGAATGAAAATATGTCTGAAGTAATACCTCATTAATCATTATAGTTATTTCATTAGAAAACAATTTTTTCAAAGCAAACCAGTTAGAATATGGGAATTTTAATAATATCCTCATGTCTTTTAAGGTTTTTATAACAAATGCTGGAGAAAAAAAAAACTTCTGTGATTGTTCAAATAGTTAACGAGAAATGATGAGCTATGTTTTAGGATTTTATAGTATTTGATTGCGGTAAACATAATGCCGCTTGGATTTTCCCTGTTAGAACTTTAAGAAAGTCATCACGAGTCGCGCCACCAGTACTGGTGCACATAGCCTATACAGAGCTTTATATTTATCAACTTAAAAACTATAGTATGATTTTTGTAGGAAAAACAGTAGAAGTTAGTTACTTATGTTAATAAAACAATTTTAATGTATTAATATATCAAGTAATGTTATCTGCAGCTGTCACTTTTTATAGATGTTATTAATACCTACAAAATAACATTAATAATATAGTAAAAGGTTATCATTGTTGGTCACAAATAAATATGTTTGTATTTTCTCTACTGTTCTTCCAACCAAAATCAGGGTATATTATAGGGGCTATAGTCAACATATCGCACATCACTTGGAAAAGTGACACAACTTAAAAAATTAAATTGTTAAGGAAATTTAAAAAAACTAAATAAATTGCACTTATCATTAATAAATGCAGCAATGCAGGTATAATAGGTTAAGAAACAAATCTAACTACGAATTTTTTTAAATATAAGATTCCACAGAAATGTACATCGAAAAAGTTGTTGGATTTCTTCTACCATGGAAGTCATGATGGCCTGAATATTATTTTTAAATTAGTAAATCATATGTATCACTTTTCCCTTTTAGCAACAATTTTTTTTTTTTAAGTTTTAACTATTAGAAACAAATCTAAAAGAAGAAAATGGTAAATAGATAAACTCTCTTGTTATATTTTTATTTTAATTAAGTGAGAAATCTATAAAATACAAAAAATTCATTTAAAAATGTGAAAAAGTATGAGAGCTAGTTTTATAGGGATGTGATGGGTTTTAATGAGCTCCATTATGTCAGATTTTTTACGATCCGTTATTTTACATTTTTTGCGATAGGCTTGCATAATTTTAAATGACATTCGGTGCTGCTGGGATTGGCATATCTTATTTCTAGTCACTATTTTCAAGTACTCCTCCTGTTCATAAGATGTTTTTATGAAGAAAACTCTTTTTGCACTTTTATAATCTTAATATTCCCCATTTTTACTTGTTGTTAATCATCTTTTGTTGAGAAATTACTTCCCAGTTGCTGACAAGAATCCTTAGAATCTATAAAATCTTCGTGTGTCCTTTCAATAACCTTGTACTGATTTCCTTGCTTTTTTGCCCTGCGTATTATGGATACATATTCGTATAACACAAAAATTGGACCAGATTTTAACGATCTTTTCACAATTTTTTTCGATGACTGAATGAATTTTGTTTCCCTCATTTTGTGTGTGTCCTGCAATTAGGAACATGTGCGCTATTGAGTTGATATTTAAGGTCGACACAGTTAATATCATAATAGAGAACTATCTAAAAATAGTTGTTTGCTGCGAACGTCGAAATTTTCTTTAAATACTTGTAGACATAAGTATTTATTTCCATGGCACCTCTGTTTCCTTCGCTTTCGTGCCCAAAAATACCTAACAGAAGACGTAATTTGTTCCAATGTAGTGCATACACCTGTGGTTTGTGAGCACTCCTGTGGAGTGTTTCAAATGGGTATTTTCTCATATTGAGATTTTTTAATACAGATTTTTATTATTGTATTTTGTATTTTATTTTTTTACCCGCCTGCTTATTGCAACAGGTGTACTATTTACAATTTTGCTCCCCCATGGGGATTAACTGTGCTTCTATATATCAAGGACCTAATGACCTCATTGTGTCGATGGGCCTTTAAACAATAATAATAATAATAATATTTGATTATTACTTTCAAAGCCGTGGTTCTCTTTTCTCTCTTTACTATTACTTCCAAGGTCGTGGTTCCCTTTGCGCCCTTTTCGGCCGAGGTGGCGGTTCCCTTTGCGCCCTTTTCGGCCGAGGTGGCGGTTCCCTTTGCGCCCTTTTCAGCCGAGGTCGTGGTTCCCTTTGCGCCCTTCTCGGCCTAGGCGGTGGTTCTCTTATGCTACCGCTCGGCCGTGACCCGAAAGTGAGCTTGTAGAGGAGATGCAGAAGGAAGGTCGTGTGGTTTTGCATGGCTTTGTTAAGGACTGGACCAGTTCAACGACCTCTTACTGCAAGAATCAGGCTGGCGGCTACATTGGGCCTTCATAATGGTGAAGTGGTGCGTTGTAGCACCATCTGGGTGAGTTATGCGGGTGACTGAGTAAGAGAACGACTCTTCTGTTCAGTCATTACATCAGGGGGGAAGCGGGGAGGGCGCTTCTTCCGTCCGCCAATCCGGTCCACGAATGTAGGGCGGTCAAGGCTCCTACAGCTTAACAATTTCCCCATCGTAGTAACGTTGAAATAGTACCAGTTACTAAAACAAACACGATGCAACTTGAAACCACAGAGAACTCAACTTGTTCCGAGCAATGGAAAGATTTATTTATGGTAAGAGTTTGATCTCTCTTGGTTTGACTATTTATAATATGCTTCTGATTCAGCCAGGAACATTTTAAAAGCGCATAGTTCGCTACCGTTATACCACTGCGCGTAGTTAGCTACAGTTACACCGCTGCGCGTTGTTCACTGCCGTTACACAGCTGCGCGTAGCTAATTGCCTTTACACAACTGCGTGTAGTTCACTGCCGTTACACCGCTGCGCATGGTTCATTGTCGTCTTACCGCTTCGCATAGTTCATTGCCGTCTTACCGCTGCGCATAGTTCACTGTCGTGACACCGCTGCGCATAGTCCAATGCCTTTTCACGTCTGCGCGTAGTTCACTGCCGTTACACCGCTGCGCATGGTTCATTGCCGTCTTACCGCTTCGCATAGTTCATTGCCGTCCTACCGCTGCGCATAGTTCACTATCGTGACACCGCTGCGCATAGTCCAATGCCTTTTCACATCTGCGCATAGTTCACTGCCGTTACACCGTTGCGCACGTGTGCATAAGAGTTAAAGATGGGGAGTGGGGAATCTCTCCCCTTACCTCCCTCCTCATGCTCACAAATGTTATTGCAAGCTTAACACATGTGAAGTACAACGAAATTGAACATGAAAATTGGTCAAAAGCATTGACTTAAGTTTTAAGACAAGGCTTACAATTCTATATTTGAATGTTCCATTATAGAGATAAAAGTGCCCTTAAAATTCCAAATCATAAAAAATTACATTATATG
Source organism: Timema genevievae (assembly GCA_902155825.1). Classification (NCBI taxonomy): domain Eukaryota; kingdom Metazoa; phylum Arthropoda; class Insecta; order Phasmatodea; family Timematidae; genus Timema; species Timema genevievae. The sequence continues at coordinate 41,605 of CABFWO010004180.1, read as the reverse complement.
CTTCCCGCCAACCAAAGTAAACATCTGGATTCGCCATTACAGCTGTGAAAAAGATTTGAAGGTTGAGGGTGTAGAGGGACAGTTCTCAGTCACACCTGGTGCGGCGCTCTACTAAATACAATCTGGTCCATTCCATTTTGGTTTAGGTAGGTGTCGTCTTGTGTTTAGTGTAGAGCCGCACTTGAGTCGTACTCAGTCGATATATGGAACTGACCTTTAGTGGCGGTCCAACTAGGAGAACGAGTGAATACACGGTGTCGGTCTAATAGGGGTGAGGGTGTATACACAATATCGGTCTAACTAGGGCCGAGGGTGTATACATGGTGTCAGTCTAATAGGGGCGAGGGTGTACACGGTGTCGGTCTAGTAGGGGCGAGGGTGTATACACGGTGTCAGTCTAATAGGGGCGAGAGTGTATGCGTGGTGTCGGTCTAATAAGGGCGAGAGTGCATACGTGGTGTCGGTCTAATAGGGGTGAGGGTGTATACGTGGTGTCGGTATAATAGGGGCGAGAGTGTATACATGGTGTCGGTCTAATAAGTGCGAGAGTGTATACATGGTGTCGGTCTAATAGGGGCGAGAGTGTATACATGGTGTCGGTCTAATAGGGGCGAGAGTGTATGTATGGTGTCGGTCTAATAGGGGCGAGAGTGTATACGTGGTGTCGGTCTAATAGGGGCGAGAGTGTATACGTGGTGTCGGTCTAATAGGGGCGAGAGTGTATACGTGGTGTCGGTCTAATAGGGGCGAGAGTGTATACGTGGTGTCGGTCTAATAGGGGCGAGAGTGTATACGTGGTGTCGGTCTAATAGGGGCGAGAGTGTATACGTGGTGTCGGTCTAATAGGGGCGAGAGTGTATACGTGGTGTCGGTCTAATAGGGGCGAGAGTGTATACGTGGTGTCGGTCTAATAGGGGCGAGAGTGTATACGTGGTGTCGGTCTAATAGGGGCGAGAGTGTATACGTGGTGTCGGTCTAATAGGGGCGAGAGTGTATACGTGGTGTCGGTCTAATAGGGGCGAGAGTGTATACGTGGTGTCGGTCTAATAGGGGCGAGAGTGTATACGTGGTGTCGGTCTAATAGGGGCGAGAGTGTATACATGGTGTCGGTCTAATAGGGGCGAGAGTGTATACATGGTGTCGGTCTAATAGGGGCGAGAGTGTATACATGGTGTCGGTCTAATAGGGGCGAGAGTGTATACATGGTGTCGGTCTAATAGGGGCGAGAGTGTATACATGGTGTCAGTCTAATAGGAGTGAGGGTGTATACATGGTGTCAGTCTAATAGGGGTGAGGGTGTATACACAATATCGGTCTAACTAGGGGTGAGGGTGTATACACAATATCGGTCTAACTAGGGGCGAGGGTGTATACACGGTGTCGGTCTAATAGGGGCGAGAGTGTATACATGGTGTCAGTCTAATAGGGGCGAGGGTGTATACACGGTGTCGGTCAAGTAGGGGCGAGGGTGTATACACGGTGTCAGTCTAATAGGGGTGAGAGTGTATACATAGTGTCAGTCTAATAGGGGCGAGAGTGTATACATGGTGTCAGTCTAATAGGAGTGAGGGTGTATACATGGTGTCGGTCTAATAGGGGCGAGAGTGTATACACGGTGCCGGTCTAATAGGGGCGAGAGTGTATACATTGTGTCAGTCTAATAGGGGCGAGGGTGTATACATGGTGTCGGTCTAATAGGGGCGAGAGTGTATACACGGTGTCAGTCTAATAGGGGCGAGGGTGTATACACAATATCGGTCTAACTAGGAGCGAGAGTGTATACACGGTGTCGGTCTAATAGGGGCGAGAGTGTATACATGGTGTCAGTCTAATAGGGGCGAGAGTGTATACGGTGTCAGTCTAATAGGGGCGAGGGTGTACACGGTGTCGGTCTAGTAGGGGCGAGGGTGTATACACTGTGTCAGTCTAATAGGGGCGAGAGTGTATGCGTGGTGTCTGTCTAATAAGGGCGAGAGTGCATACGTGGTGTCGGTCTAATAAGGGCGAGAGTGTATACGTGGTGTCGGTCTAATAGGGGCGAGAGTGTATACGTGTTGTCGGTCTAATAGGGGCGAGAGTGTATACGTGGTGTCGGTCTAATAGGGGTAAGAGTGTATACGTGGTGTCGGCTAATAGGGGCGAGAGTGTATACATGGTGTCGGTCTAATAGGGGTGAGAGTGTATACATGGTGTCAGTCTAATAGGGGCGAGGGTGTATACATGGTGTCGGTCTAAAAGGGGCGAGAGTGTATACGTGGTGTCGGTCTAAAAGGGGCGAGAGTGTATACGTGGTGTCGGTCTAATAGGGGCGAGAGTGTATACATGGTGTCGGTCTAATAGGGGCGAGGGTGTATACATGGTGTCGGTCTAATAGGGGCGAGAGTGTATACATGGTGTCAGTCTAATAGGAGTGAGGGTGTATACATGGTGTCAGTCTAATAGGGGTGAGGGTGTATACACAATATCGGTCTAACTAGGGG